>ML788080.1:373825-437258 GCA_009831015.1 Picea engelmannii
ACTGTGAGAGTGTGAGAGGGAGATAGAGGAAAATAAAGAGGGGGGTAGAGAAAGAGGTAAATGTAGGAGAGAGGGATATATGTAGGAGAGATAGAGGATATATAGTGGAATGGGGGAATACAGAGAGAAAGAGGGATGAGGGGGGGAAGAAAGATAGTGCATGGGAGTGTGATAGGGGGAGAGAGAAAGAAAAAGAGGAGGGGTAGAGAGAAAGAGGGAGGAAGGGGGGAGAGAGAAAGAAAATGAGAAGGGGTAGAAATAGAGTGTGAGAGGGATGAGATGGAGGAAGAGAGGATGGGTAGAGATAGGGATAGTGAGACAAAGGGAAGAAGAGAGGGAGACATAGGAGGGGGTAGAGAGAGAATGAGAGGAAGGGTGGATATAGAGGGAGACATAGAGGGGGGATAAAGAGAGAAAGAGGGGAAGATAGAGTGAGACTAAGACCAAAAATGAGGGGAGAGAGAGAGAGGGAAAGGGTGGAATAGAGGTGGAAGAGAGAGGGAGTGAGGGAAAAAGGGAAGAGAGAGAGAGAAAGAGAGAGGGGGGGAAGAGGGGGGTTATAGAGACTGAGTGGGTGTGAGATTCTGAGGCATGTCAAGGTAAGGTCTAGGTATAGTTCTACCCTATAAATTTGTTGAAAGTGCACATAATAGATCTAGCTAAAAAATAATACACAAATTTGCAGAGAGAATTGAAGAAAGAAGAAGAAGGAGAAAAAGAATGAAACAATTGTCATTAACCGTTATGAAAAATGAATAATTTACACATGATATACTCTGTATAGCTCAATGAGTTCTCACTGGAGGTGAACCAATGCACCATAGTGGTGGTATAGAGTGATATGGACACACACCAGCAATTATGGGAGTGAACTACCACCTAGTCTAGTCTCTTAGGTAGTTGCGAGAGTGAACTGCCACCTAGTTGAGTTAACTAGTCAACTAGTCTTCAGTTAACTGACTGAAAAAAGTGTAGTGAGGAGTTAACTCAGGGAATCAGGGCTAATGCGCCAATTTGGTGATGATCCCAAGGCAAGGTAGAATTAGCATGGTGATGATCCCAATGCTTCATGGTGATAAAACCAATGCAACTTCTAAACTCAACTCAACTAGTCAAACTAAAGTGTCAATTGAAAGAGAATATTCTCCAGGTGGAATATTCTCTCCTAAAATATAGGATATTGGATAATGACTAATTATGAATAATAAAAAAGGAAAAATAAATCATAGGTTTGTGTGAAGTAACTCGAACACCCGCCTTGAACATCACTATGGTGAAAATAAAGAATGGGTCTCGACAACGAGGCCATGTCAGGTACCCAAATACAAAAGATACACTAAAATAAAGTGAGGAAAGAGGGAAAACCTCATGGGAAAAACTCCCCCTAAAGGTAAAATGTATGTAAAAAGAAGAACTACAGTTGCTAGGAAACTGTTTCCTTCACTCCAAGACAACCTCATAGAGAATGAAACTTTTTCTCAGTGAAGGTCTTGGTGAAGATGTTCGTCATCTCTTTTGTTGAAGGACATAACTGTAAGTCAATGATCCCCTTGTGTACTAAGTCCTAGATGTAGTGCATGTGGATCTCAATGTTCTTCGCCCGCTGCCTCTGAACTGGATCTCTGGAGAACTTCAGAGTGCTCTAGTTGTCACACCAGATGACGATCGATCGATGAAACTGAATTCCCAAATCAGTGAGAAAATGTTGTAGCCACATAGCCTGAATGGTTATGTTAACTACCCCTTTGTACTCTGCCTCGGCTGAAGACAGAGAAATGGAATCTTTATTCTAGCTTGACCAACAAATAGGCCCAGAACTAAGACTGAGTGAGTAACCAGATGTGGAATTATGATCTATTCTATCGCAAGCCCAGTCAGAATCAGTAAACACAATGAGATCTAATGTAGAGTCTCCTGCATAGTGAATCCCAAAGGTGATGGTGCCCTATACTTATCGAAGGATACGCATTGCAGCTTTCCAATGTAGCTCATGTGGCTCCTGCATGAACCTGGAAACTGCACAAACTTCATATGAGAGGTATGGTATGGAGTGTGTGAGATACAACAAGCTCCCCACTAGCTGTCTATATAGTGTGTTGTCAACCAGTGGAGTCTCCCTGCCATCCTCAAGTTTGAATCCTAATAGGAAAGGAATCAGAGCAGACTTGCAGTCTCTCATGTGAAATATCTCAAGGAGATCTTGTGGATACTTGGCCTGAGACAGTTTGATGCCTGATGTATCATGACTGATCTCGAGTTTAAGGAATAAGTGTAGAGGACCCATCTATGACATCAAAAAAATGTCATGAAGAATCCTCTTGACTACAACAATCACTGAAGTTGAGCAACCAGTGATAAGAAAATCATCAATATATGGAACTAAAAGTAGAAGTGAATCAGTCATTCCGAGCATGTAGAAATTTGGGTCTAATTAACAATGTACAAAGTTTTGTGACAACAGGTAGGAGTCCATATTGGCATACCATGCCCTTGGATCATGCCTAAGGCCATAAAGGGACTTCTTTAGTCGAAAGACCAAATATGAGTCCTTCATAAATCCTTGGGGCTAGTCCATGTAGATCTCCTCATAGAGATCACCGTGAAGAAATGCATTCTTCACATCCATCTGATGCACCTCCCATCCCTTGGCTGCCACAATGGAAAGTTCCAATCGTATGGAATCCATCTTCCCTACAAGAGTGAAGGTCTCATAATAGTCAATACCATGAACCTATTGAAATCCTTTGGTGACAACACTGGCTTTGTATCTATTGATCTATCCATCTGATGTGCTCTTGGTCCTATAGACCCATTTGCATCTGAAAAGTTTCCTCCTAGAAGGAAGGGGAACCAGATCTCAAGTCTGGTTCTTGAGGAGGGAGTTGTACTCCTCTTGCATGGCATATTCCTAAAAGGGATTTCCATCAGCCTCGCCATAAGACTGTGGATATGAAGAATGAACCAAGAAAATATGCCTAGAGAGCAATGGTTCATTGGCAGTGAGTGCAACATGAGGCTCCTCGAAATTAGATCACGTTCTCCTGGTATCGGCTGGATCACCAATGAGATCCCTTGGATCCTGAAGAGTAGTCTATGCCCACTTGGTCCTATGCTCTAGCTCTTCAACTGCATCTGGATGCTCTGACTCTGCATTCGACTGTACGAACTCTAAATCTGAATCATCTGAGTCCTCTGAATCAAATATCTTGTCTAAAAAAGAGTCGACATGTGCATGCTCATCATCTCGGATAGGTGGAAGAGTGAAGGTGTTTGCATGCGGCCGATGAGGTACATGTGAGACACTTTCCTTGAATTGGACACTACGCTCAATGATGAGCCGGTCCAAGGAAATATCAATAAGCTAATATCCCTTCACACTGTCAGGGCATCCAACAAAAATGCACTCAGTGCTCTGTGGATCAAGTGCCTTCCTCTTTTCAAAGGGAATCTGAGCCCATGCACGAGAACCAAAAATGTGAAAGTGGGTCACTTACAGTTTGAGGCCGCTCCAAGCCTCATAGTGGATCTTATCCTTGATAGATCTATGGGGAGATCTGTTTTGGATGTATTTTGCACAATTAAGTTCTTCATCCCATTGTCTCTGTGTTAAAGACTTTGCATGTAGCATGAAATATGCCATCTCTTTTAGAGATCTGGTTTTCCGCTCAACAACTCCATTTTGTTGCGCATTATAGGGAACTGTGTGATGCAACTGAATCCCTACCTCATGGAAAAGATTGTGGATCTCATGATTCACATAATCTCCTCCATTATCAGTTTGGAGGACTTTGATCTTGTTTCTGGACTGTGTGTCAACCAAGGTTTTGAAATATTTAAGGTGTTGAAAGACCTCAGAGTTTTGCCTGAGAAAGTAGATCCAAGTAAAACATGAGAAATCATCAACAAAAATGAGAACAAACCTCACTTTGCGGATGGATGGATGCGGAAAAGGACCCATAAAGTCACTGTGGATCAGATCTAAAGGTGCAGAAGCTCATTGAGACTTTCCTTTCTCTAATTTCTCTTGAGGGTGTTTCCAGAGAACACATCCCTCACACACTCCCTTGGAGAAATGGATGTATGGTAGACCATCAACCAATATGTGCTTTCTAAGATGTTTCATGTATCTGAAATTCAAATTTCCAAACCTTTAGTGCCATATCCTACTACTTTCATCAGCATGAGTAAGCAGTAAAGTAGAATCAGGTTCAATGAATTAAAAAAAAGTATACAATCTAGACTGATGATTTACCTCACAGGTAGAAACCCTGGAGTTGGTTTGCATGTCGTAAATGTCCATGGAATTTGGTGTGAATATGACTTTTTTTCCGGTGCCGAAATTCCTCATCTGATATACAGAGAGAAGGTTGACAAAAAGTTTGGGAACATGCAACACGTTCTCGAACCTTCCATTGGTGAGTTCAATCCTTCCTTTGCCAGTGACTTTGATAGAAGAGTTGTCCCCCATCAAAATAGGAGGACCTTTGCATGCATCCAATGAACAATAAACTTCTTATGAGGCATCCATGTGATGTGATGCTCCTGAATCTACGATCCAAGCATCGAGAGAGGAGTTGATTGCAATCAAGGCATGGCTAGAATTTCCTTTCTTCGAATTTGGATCTTCTAGCTTCTTCTTCTTTTCATCCTCAGGGATGTGATCTCCAAGGTTGTTTTGCTGAAGTAATTGAGACATTAGATCTATTTGTTTTTTCATGCATGCAGATTCCGAATGGAATCCTTTGTGACAATATGTGCATTTCTCCCCTTTTCTTCCCTTTTCTTCCACTTATCTTTATCTTTAGATTTATAATATTTGTGGCTACCATCATGCATAGTGAGTGCATGCACCCTTGGGCCTTTGATTGTGCCCATGTTGATGAGCTTGGTTTGGTCTTTTGTCAAGGATTCGATAAAGTCCTCAAGAGAAGGCATCTTCCAAGTGGCTCCAAAGGTGAATCTGACAGTATGAAATGTAGATACAAATACAGAGAACTCGGGACCAATCTTGGAGAGAATGGTTAGAACCATTTGTTTCTCCTCTTTCAATTTATCAACTCTACAAGCTTTGAGTTGTGACAGTAAATCCTTGAATTTTGTAAAGAAATCTTGGATATTGTTGAAACTTTTTGGATCCAATGTGAGCAGCTCCATATCCATCATGTGTCCCCTCATCTCATCCTATTTTCCAAAGAGCCCTTCCAAGGTGGTCCAGGCTTCATTGGGAGTTTTACAGGAAGATATGTGAAAAAGGAGATCGAGAGAAATAAGACTGCAAATTGTTCCGAGTGCCTCATCCATGCAATTTAAATACTTGGATTTTTCTATGGCTGATGTCTGTTCTGTATCTGTATTCAAGGTTAATTCGTACAACCCTTTAGTTCAGAGATGTATGGCTATTTTCTCCTTCCATGAAAAATAGTTGTAAGGTGCAAGAATGCATTCTTTTTGTGAATCCATCTTTCCATTGTCTTCAATATTTTGTACCTGTAAAACAATTTTGGTGAAGATTTTGCTTAGCAGTCTGTCAGCTCTGATACCATGTAAATGTGCTGAACCTACATAGAATATATCTAGCTAAACAATAATACACACATTTGTAGAGAGAATTGGAGAAAGAAGAAGAGGGAGAGAAAGAATGAAAGAATTCTCATTAACCGTTATGAAAAATGAATAATTTACGCATGATATACTTTGTATAGCTCAATGAGTTCGCACTAGAGGTGAACCAATGTACCATATAGCCATAGTGGTGGTCTAGAGTTATCTAGACACACACCAGCAATTTACGGGAGTGAACTGCCACCTAGTATAGTCTCTCAAGTAGTTGTGGGAGTGAACTGCCACCTACTTGAGTTAACTAGTCAACTAGGCTTCAGTTAACTGACTGAACAAAGAGTAGTGAGGAGTTAACTCAGGGAATCAAGGCTAATGCACCAGTTTGGTGATGATCCCTAGGCAAGGTCAAATTAGCATGCTGATTATCCCAATGTTGCATGGTTATAAAACTAATGCAACATCTAAACTCAACTCAACTAGTCAAACTGAAGTGTCAACTGAAAGAAAATATTCTCCAGGTGGAATATTCTCTCCTAAAATATATGAGATTGGATAGTGACTAATTATGACTAATAAACAAGTTAAAAGATTAGGAAAAATAAATCCTAGGTGTGTGTGAAGTAACTCCAACATTCCCATGCCTTGTGATGTGTAAATTTTTCCATGTATAGATCTTACAATGTATAAGAGTGAGAGGGAGAGAGAGGGAGACATAGGACAAGGGTAGAGAGGGAGAGTGAGATTGATATAGTGGAGGGGGAGGGGGGTAGATGGAGGAGAGGGAGGTCAAATATAGAAAATGAAGGAAATGATTTTTTTAGGAGCGTGTACGTGTTCCTCGAGTGCGTGCGCACTCCTAGAGTGCATTCATGTTTTTTTGAGTTCAATTTTTTTGGGTGGGATTGGGAAGGTGTATTATGACTTGGTTGGCTCGTATTTAGGTTTGGAATGACAAACCTAGTGGTTCATTCTGCAAATTCATGAAAACTTCCTTTTTGTGAATACCCCTATATATCTCTATCTTTGACATTGTTTTTCTATAGGATAAACATTTCAGTTGTTGAGGAAAGTATTGACATAGATCAAGTCGGATATGCATATTTCAAATATATAATTTTTTTTTAAATTATTATTCTTTACTATTTTTAATTTATTTTTTTCTTCACATAAATAAAAATCCTAGAATAAGTACCTCTATTATATCTGGTATAACTTTTTCTCGGCTAAACCATTTCACAAATGAGTTATATGTGTCATTAGAGGAGTCCGATACGTACGATACAAAGAGAGAAAAAAAATGACCATGTTAATATCCTTTTAGCCTTCATGAACAAAAGACGTTGTAATTTCAAGCATATGTTGACTTTGGTAATTTAAAAAAAATATAAAAGTAATATTTAAAATTTCCAAAAAAATACACGGCACAAGACAAATAGGTTCTCTACAAGTATACAAGTTTTTGTAACGAAATTCCATCATTACAACACACAACACCTGCATAAACGAAAACACATACCTTATATTTTGTTGGAAAAATAAGATACCATTGTTAGAAAAAATCAAATTTGAACTAGTTATTCACAATGTCTATGAATAAAAGTTGTATATTGGGAAAGCTAATTCAATTTTCTACATTTCATCTTCTTACACTATATTCAAATTGATTGTAAAAGTATCTTGAATAATCCCTCCAAGTTAATAGATTGTTGTTTGTCAAGGTTTGCATTGGCACTAACACATCACGAGAGACCATCATTAGCTTGCACTCACCCATACATTAATAAAGAATTAATACATTGGCAAAGTATTAAAATATCAATACAATAATACATTATTAATACATTGATAAAGTATTAATACATTAACAAAGTAATAATACATTAATAATAATACCCATGGATGAAATCAATGTAATTAATGTATTAATCGATGCCCATGTTGACCATAACCATGGTTGAATGTGATTGAATATGGTTGACTATGGTTGGCCAAGAGTATAATTGACCATGGTTGAAAATGGTTGATGATGAATAAGGTTGACCATTCCTCGCTGACCATGACCATAGTATGGTTGACCATAAATGACCATGCCCATCATTATTCTTGAACATCCAAATGATCATCATTGATCATAATATACCATGGTTGTCCATGACTAGAAACATGGTTGAATTTGGCTGACTTTTGTTGACCATGACCATAGTTATGTATGGTTGACCATGAAAATGACCATGATAATGTTTAACTTTTGTACACCTTGGTTGAATTTGGTTTAGTATAGTTTACAATGGTTCACCATGGTTGAGCATGGCCACAACCATAGTTGACTATGCTTGAACTTCACCATGGTTAACTATGGTTGATCAAAGTTGTCCATGGTTTACCATGACCATGATAAAGAGAATGGTTCACTATGGTTGAACTTAGTTGACCATGACCATGGTTGAATATGGTTGACCATGGATGACAATGGTTAACCATGGTTGACAATGGTTGGACATGGTTGACCATGACTATGGTTGACCATGACTATGGTTGACTATGGCTCGCTTTGATCATGGTACACCTTGACAAAGACTATAGTTGACCATGACCATGCCTTTCACTATCGTTGACTATACTTGACCATGGTTGAGCATGGTTTACCATAGTTGACTATGGTTAATCATGGTTGACAATGGTTGATCTAGGTCAACCATAGTCACTCATGGACAACCATAGTCAACCATGGTTAAGGATGTTCAACATGGTCAACCACATTTAATGTGGTTTAACCATAGTCAACCATGTTGTTTATGGTTGACCATGCTCAACCATGTTAGACCATGTAGACTATGTATGACCACATTTGACCATGGTTAAGTATGGTTCTCTATGGTTTTCCATGGAAAGATATAATTAAGTATGGTTGACCATGGGTGACTATGATTGACCATGTTTGACTTTGGTTGACCATGGCTTACTATATTTGAACATAGATTATGACGATTGACTATATTTTACTATGGTTGGCATGCATAACGATCTGACATTGGTAAAGGGTTATTTCCGATTTTGATATTGGGACATGTTTGTCACATTATGATGTTATATTATGTTAGTCACATTGCAATGTTGGGTTTTGTTCAACACATAATGACATCAAGTTATGGTCGTCACATTACAACGTTGGGCTATGGTCGTCATAGTCAAACATCAGTTTTTTTTTCATCACATTACGACATCAAGGTATGTTCATTACATTACAATGGTGGGTTTTGTTTGTTACATTACAAGATTGGGTTATGTTCATCACATGGTGACATTGGGATATGTTTGTGACATTGCAGATCAGGTTACGTTCATGATAATGCGATGTCGGGTTATGTTAATCTCATTGTGACATTGGGCTTTGTATGTCACATTGTGAAGTTGGGTTCCATAAGTTGTGATATTGTTTTTTGTACGTCACATTATGCCATTATGTTTTGTATGTTAGATAAAGAGATTGGGGTTTGTTCAATAGATTAGGGTTATCACATTGTGATGTTCACTTTTATTTGTTACATTACGATCTTGAGTTATATTTGTCACATTACGATGTCAAGTTACATTCGTCACATTGCGACATTGGGATATCTCTGTCACTTTTATATAAAGATGTAGAGTTATGTTCATCGCAATTGCAATGTCGAGTTATATGCATGCCATTGCAACATTGAGTTATTTGTGTTACATTGTGACGTATGGATTTGTATGTCACATCACAACATTGGGTTTTGTACGTCACATTGGGTTTTGGGTTTTTGTATGTCACATCGCAACATTGGGCAAGCATCTTATTGTATCAAAATGATATGACTATGCATATCAGCCATAAAATGGTTTTGTCAAAGTAGGTTATACAATTGTGAGTCTACGATGAGGTATTATTTAATTATTTTTTTATTGGCCGTTGAATGCCAAAATTTTATAACGGACGTCAAACTATTCATTCATAAGAAGTTGGTTTTTCTTTCATAGGGGGCTGAAGGCCTGCTTTATAATCCAACCATAATAAAGGCCATGTTCTGTGAAAAACACGAGAATCCATCGCCATCAAAGACGATTATCAAATGCATCCAGCTGTTGTTGCTGCTTCGATGTTAGACTTTGGATCTGAAAACAGTGAATGGTCTGTCATTACGATGTTTTCGGTTTTTCTGCTTTGTTTTGTTTTGCAATATTCATTGCATTCTGATAAAGATCCAATCTCTATTAACGTCTTCGTACAAGCGAAAACGAAAGACTCCTCTCTATTTTAGGTGTGTGGGTACCGTTTTGATATGCGTTTCTATTTGTCAACAACAATTGACATTTCAATTTCCTCGTCCTTTTTTTTTTTAAGGCAGTTCATGTGACATTTTGATATACGTATCCATTTTGTCAACCACAATGACATTTCAATTTCCATGTCTTAATTTTTTTAGGCAGTTCATGTGATTCCTTTTAAGTAAAATTATACAATAATCTAATGATAGATGCATCGAGGTAATAAAGTTAAAGATTTTTTGTTTTCACCTTTATGTTTTTTTATAGAGGAAAATATTAATACTTTTGGATGTAAAAAACAAACATTGAGGTTGGTATTTCGAAATTGTTAACTTTTATATATCTTAAGTTTAAAGATTAAGATACTTTTATGTATGATTAAACTTATATAAATATTAAAAAATTTAAATAAAAAACAATTTTTGAAATTTAAATTAATTAAATTATTTTAAATATAATAAATTTATGTTTGAAATTTTTTTTATTTAATTCAATATAAATATTGATTATAAATAAGTGTTAAAATAAAATTTATTATAAGTTAGAAATGGGAGGATTTAGTTTAATTAATAAAATGTAAAAGAAAATAAATAATTAATATTATTAATAATAAAAAAATTTATATCCTCCATTGGGGTGTCATATAGAGGCTATATGCTCTCTACATGAGCAAGCTTGATGGCAACAAGCACTCAGTGGCAAAAAAATGGGTCATTTCTCAGCGAGCTTTAAACATCAATGTGAAAACTACGACATGGACCTACAACATGCCTGTAATTGCTTGAAGCGACTTCAACACATAAATATGTCACTAAAGGGTAAGCCTTGGCTCGGATAGTACCAACTTAAAGCTAACAATGGTGACTTTCCTCAATTGGGAAAGTAGACTACAGCTCACCAAGAAACTTCAACATTCAATTGGGTTCATTGATGAGGGTACGAATTCAAGCTATTCCCCCTCTCTCAAAGTTCTCCATCTAGGATTATATTCGTTGCCAAGCTCTTCGACTACCCATTCTCGTCCCTACTGCAACAAAGAGGCAAGTAAAATATGTTCTTGCTATGAGACTAGTTTTCGCCAAGTTCATAACACTCTGTACAAAAGAACATGAACACTCTAAAGCTTACTCAAATGCTCTCTTATCTGATTCGAGATGCAAAGAGGTTTTTTTTTAGCAACAGAGGTTGTCGTTCTTCTTTCCACCTACTTCTCCTAAGGACTCACCAAGATGACATCCAAGCAGCTGAAACATATCACTCCCAAATTCCTCCTCCAATTAGAGATGCCATGGAGACATTCGAGGAAGAAGCTCGCCAAGCCAAACAAGATACTCCAGAAAGTGAAATTCAAGCAACGATGTTGGCATGGATTGCAGATACAGGGTCATCAAGATTAAGAGAGAAAACATATTACCCAACTATACAACTCTATTGGTATAAAAAATCTCTTCTAGGTCGAGCCATCACAGATAAATAGGCAATTCTCAATGACCTCCTGATGCAGATGGAATATCTCTCATTGCAGATCAAGGCTCTATATAAAAAGTTCACCATAAAAGAATCCCTTATAGTTCAAACCATAATAGATCAAGAGACAATTCTCAATGATCTCCTAATTTAGATAGAATACATTTCCAGTGGACACTCTACCCATCATCAAAGACTCTTAAAGTAATAAGTATGAAAAGAGTGTTGGGGAAGGAGGTATACAAAGGTAAAGATAATATGATCGTTAGGGAAAATGATAAACATAGACCTTATAAATCAGTAGTTATGAAAACAAAGAGTTACTCAAATAAATATTATTAAAGTTATAACTAATATTTCTTATTTATATAATGAAACTATTAAATTTATTAAAAAAAACTTTTAGAAAATTTGAAAAATTTATAACAAATCATTATCATAAAAGATTAAAATTAGTCACCATTTTGTTTTAAAGTTATCTAATTTCAATAAAAATACATAATTTTATTTATTTAGTAATCTAGTTATACTTAAAGGCTTTTTATTTGATAAAATTATAATAATTTTTTAGTAGTTTTATTTTTACTATGTTTAAATTAAATATAATGTGATATTGGGGAAAATATTATTGATCTAAAATTTAACATTTGTTAAATAAAATAACAATTTTTAAAATTTAAAATTTATAAAATTATAATAATAATTTATTTGATAAAACTTTAATTTTTAATATATATATATATATATATATATATATATATATATATATATATAATTTTATATATCATCGTAATTATAATTAAAAACAATTATTTAATAATAATTATAATATTTTTTTATACAATTAGAAAAAAATAAAAACTTCTACATAATCATAAATATAATTTTTTTTATGAATAATAATATAAAGTTTTAAAATTGTGTATAAATTTGTTTTATGTGAATAACTATAATTTTTTTTGCAATCTACGGAGTTGCAACTAGGGTTTAGAGCCCTATGGCATTGATCTGTGGCACCACATCCGTTGCCCTGCTGGGGCTCATGAATCACAAGGAGGGGGAGCCGCCAGGCACCTCCTACAGTCAAATCACGACAAATGGAAATCCCTCTGAAGGGCCAAAGCGGTCGACTTTTGAGCCGCCACCAAACCTACGCGTGGAGCTTCTAGAGGAGGGGACTTTCAAAGATCGAGACATGGATATAGATCCGGGGAAGGAGACGACCCCTGGCCATGCGTCAACTCCATGGCTGCCGGGTAAATGCATCCCACAAGCACCGCAAGCCCCAAAGTATGTCATCAGCTCACCGAGGATAGAAGAGCAGAAGTAATATATGAGGGACTACACCCTGGTAGGTCAATTTCTTGGGCTCTGGCCTTCAGAGCGAGATCTGGTCAAATGGATACAATAGTGGTGGAAGCCGAGAGGGAATTATGATTTACAATTGGGCTCCAAGGGTTTCTTCACGATTATCTTCCACAACTTGGAGGATCGCAATCGCATCTTTGATGGAGGGCCGTATTTCTACAACTCGGCAGGACTCTTTTTAAGATTCTGGACTGAGAAGTTCAGCCTTGAGAAGGAGGACTTTGCCCATGCGCCGATCTGGATTAGATTATACTCCTTGCCCCAGGAGTTCTGGCTTGAAGAGGTTCTGGCCGACATTGGGAACACTATAGGCATCTATGTCAAATCCTCAGAGGCCACTAAGCAGCGACGCTATACTTCTTACGCGCGAATATGTGTGTATCTGAACATAGCCAAACCGCTCCTAGGTTCCATCAAGTTGGAATACCATGACGAGGACTGGTCTCAAACCATCCACTACGATCATATCCCATTCCGATGCAGAAAATGCCATGAGCATGGTCACCTCTTCAGAGACTGCCCACTCAACATGGTGCCAAAAGAAGGGAACCCAGAAAGAGACAAGGACAAGGACGACTTTATGCAACCAGTGGGCAAAAGGCGTCAAGGAGGAAGGAAACAACCGACTTAGGTAAGCAAAGATCCCTCAACTAGTAATAAGTTTTCCATCTTGTAAAACCAACCAGAAAACCCCATAAATCTTGCAAACCCCATGGCCCCACCTTCGAGCAATGCTCCTCAATCTATCAATCAAGGAACGGATCATCCAGCTAAGGGCAAGGAGCCTGACCTCTCCCCCCCCTCGATAAAGCTCCTGACCTGCAAGAGATAGATGACAGGGAAGTGGATATGGAGCTAGAAGAGCAAGACCTTGCTGGGGTGGATCTGGAGCACCTAGAGCATGCCTACAGGTAGCAAAAACTCTACACCATACCCAGAGAACAACTACGAAAAGTTCACAAAGTATTCCTCAAATTCTCAGCTGGGTCCTCAGCTCGGGCCATCAAAGGCCTAGGAATCCAGGGCGGTCAATCAAAAAACCCAGCAAAACCCCAGAAAGATGAAAAGAAAAGGGGCAGAAAATCGACCAACAAACTCATACATGAAATAGGGAACTTTATGGTAAACTCAGGACAAATCAGCCTGATTTAGGATAGCTTCCCTCCTCTCCCTAACCCCCTGTCATCATGAAGATCATCACTTGGAATATTAGAGGCCTCAATGGACGTAGCAAGCAAAAATTTCTACGGGATCTGATATTAGTAGAAAAACCACAAATTCTACTTATATAGGAAACAAAATGTACTTCAGAAGACATTGAAAAGCTATTACCCCACTGCTGGAAACTGGGGAAGGCAGTCTCAATAGACGCCACATGAACAACAGGTGGTCTGGCCGTTCTGTGGAACACCAATGCAGTGATAATGGACAATTTCATTACCACCAAATGGTCTATCACTGTTGATTACAGGCTTATAGGCTCAAATAGGCCTGGACACCTGACCAATGTCTACAGCCCTACCAGCCCCAGGGACAAGCAGGCCTTCCTCAGGAGCCTGCGCTATGTTGTTGGCCTAGCACAGTACAGAAATTAGACCCTCGGGGGAAACTTCAACATTATTCACAGCCTGGAGGAAAAAAGAGGAGGCTCTAGGCACCTGGATCGGGACTCTGGTGACTTCAATACTCTTATAGACGATCTCCACCTAATTGATCTGGACACCAACAACGGCTTGCACACCTGGACAAATAGAAGAACTGGAATTCATCAAATTGCCTGCAAGCTAGATAGATTCCTGATATCCAAATCTCTCATGCTGGAAGGCACTGCAATGGAATCAACTCTCCTAAATTTCTCTGGATCAGACCATTGGCCCTTGCAATTAAGGATGGACATCCCAACCACCCCTAGTAAGAAGCCATTCAGGTTTGAG
This sequence comes from Picea engelmannii, assembly GCA_009831015.1. Lineage (NCBI taxonomy): Eukaryota > Viridiplantae > Streptophyta > Pinopsida > Pinales > Pinaceae > Picea > Picea engelmannii. The sequence goes on from ML788080.1 coordinate 388,444, forward strand.
AAATTCTGGCTAGACCACCCAGAGTTCCAAGAAAACATCCAGGCCTGGTGGAGGGAGGCAGAGGTACCCCGCGGATCCAAAATGTATCGATTCTAGCAAAAGCTAAAGAACCTCAAGAAAACTTTCAAACTCTGGAACCAGAGCACCTTTGGCAACATTTTTTATGCTCAAAAACAACTGTTGGCCCAACTGGAAGGGATTCAGCAGTAGATTAGACTACATGGATTGACAAATTAACTCAAGGCCCACGAAACAACACTAAATCAGCAGCTCGAAGTCAGGAAAAAGAAAGAAGAGATATTATGGAAACATAAATCACAAGTGCAATGACTCCGGGAAGGGGAGCGCAACACTAAATTCTTCCACAGAACTGTCATCCAAAGATGACACTCCAACAAGATCACCCATCTCATCACAGACGATGGGGACACTGTACATTCCCATGAGGACATGGAAAATACCTTGACAGGCTACTTTCAAAACCTTCTCACAGAACCCCGGGCAGATAGACAAGAGGCTATCAACAAGGTCACGTGGCATGTGCCTTCCCTCCTCACTCCGGAGAAAAATGCCACCCTCCTAAGGCCAATAACAATAGAGGAAGTGGACCAAGCACTTCAGGAGGCTCCCAAGGGAAAGGCTCCTGGCCCCGATGGATTCACAAGCAACTTTTTCCATCACTGTTGGCCGCTGATCAGAACAAAAGTTTGGGAAATTCTAGAGGATTCCCGAGCCACTGGCCAGATTCTCCAAGCTCTCAATGCCACTTTCATAACCTTAGTTCCTAAAGAGGGGCAGGCACATCACCCCAAGAAGCCGATAGCTTTGTGCAATGTCATTTATAAGCTCCTTACAAAGGTGATAGCCAGGAGACTCAAACCCATCTTACCTACAATTATATCCCTGGAGCAATCAGGCTACGTGGAGGGCAGACAAATCCTAGACAATGTCATCCTCGCCCATGAGGTGATCCATTCCTTACAGAAGACCAAAACCCCAGGTATGCTCCTCAAATTAGACCTCTCTAACGCTTTTGACAAGATCAGCTGGGAATACATGCAAGAAATGCTTCTTGCTTTTGGCTTTGATCAGAGCTGGGTAACATGGATAGTAAATCTAACCTCTTCGTCTTTCTTCTCTCTTCTCATCAATGGTGTCCCATCGAAGCCCTTCTCCCCCTCTAGAGGAATCAGGCAAGGAGATCCCCTCTCTCCATTTATGTTCATCATCCTAGCTGAGGGCCTTAGTAGGTCCATACATGCAGTAATTGAAACCAAGCTCCTGACAGGTCTTTCCTTGCATGGTATCTCCCCTCCTATCTCGCACAGCCAATTTGTTGATGACACCCTCCTGATGGGCAACCCCACGGTCCGGGAAGCCAACTCCCTCCTGGATATCCTTCAAACCTTCTCTGACACTTCAGGCCTGGATTGCAACAAGGATAAAACCCAAATCTTTTTTTTCAACACCCCTCCTCTGGTCCAGCGTCATATCTCTGGCCTCCTAGGTTTCAACAGAAGCTCCCTTCCATCCAAATACCTTGGCATCCCCTTGATCGGCAACGCCCTCCAGAACTCCTCCTGGGAACACCTTTTATCTTCCTTCTCCAAAAATCTCTCCTCTTGGACCTATAGAGATCTTAATCTTCCCAGCCGCCTCACTCTTCTCCAGGCCGTCCTCCAGGCCCTTTCGATCTACTCCTTCTCGGTGCTAGCTTCTCCGAAGTTTGTACTTACCACTATCAAAAGCCTACAAAGAAACTTCATCCGGAAAGGCCTCAATACAGGGAAGAAAATAGCGTTGGTTAGTTGGGACAAACTCTGTTGGCCCAAGGAGTAGGGAGGCTTGGGCCTGAGGGATCCCTTCATCATGAACAAGGTGCTAAGTGCCAAAATCTGGTGGCAATGGTTAAAAATCCCCAAGGACCTATGGGCCCGACTATGGAGGAAGAAATATGCTACAAATGTGGCAGAGAAGAACCTAATCCGTTGGAATGAGGATATCCCGGGCTCTTTAATATGGACAACAACTAAGAAAAACCAACAACTGGTGACTGACCACACCTTCTGGGAAATCAGGAATGGGAAAACGACCTTATTTTGGCAAGACTCCTGGAAACAATGGCCGGTTCTGAGCAAGGAGGAATGGGCCCCTAACATCTATACCCCAATCACTCGAGCAGGACTGACAAAAGTAGTTGACTACTGGTGGGACACCCCCCAGGGGGGTACCTGGCACCAGTGGTATTTGGACAGGGAGAGTATTGATATGGAGGCAAGCGTGGATCTAGAACCTTGGCAAGAAGAGATGGCGAAGCGAAAAATTCCCAAAATAGCAGGGGAGGACATTTTGAGATGGGGATACAGACCACAGGGAACCTTTAGCACACGGGAGGCGTACCAACTCAAGGCTCCTTTAGACCCTCTCCCTAAGACGAAAGCATGGCGCAAGCTATGGAGTCTCAAGCACTGGCCAAAAATTACCCTCTTCCTCTGGCTCGTGAATCACTCTAGCATCCTAACCTGGGATAATCTAGCGAAAAGGGGCTTTGCGGGCCCCTCTATATGCCTACTCCGTGGAGAGGCAGAGGAAACAATGAATCATCTTTTCAACTCTTGCCACTACACTGCTCAAATCTGGGATCAAGCAGTGCTTATTATGCGCACCTCAGACCATTGCCGGGACAACATCCTGACAACCATCACAAATTGGAGGGATCAAGCTTTCCAATCCCCCCTCCTCAATCGGGTTTGGAAACTACTACTGGGCTTCATTCTCTGGCAAACATGGAAAGAAAGGAATAGAAGGATCTTCAAAGGTCTATCCCTACCTTGGCAACATTGTTGGCATCAGTGCTATCGTAACATCCTGGAGACTCTGCCCCTTCAGCCACAGTCTGAAGAAGACGTGAATAGCAACCCAGACGAACTTCCCATCCTCCAGTTCTAGACTCCACCCTCTACCCTTTCGGCTCTTCCCTCTCCTCCCCGGTCCCATCCCTCCAGCAGTCCCTCCTTCTGGTCTCCTCCCCCAGAGGGCTTCCTCAAGCTCAATTTTGATGGGGCCTCTAAGGGCAATCCATGACCTGCAGGTTATGGAATTGTCTTTCGCAACCATCAGGGGAACATCCTTCTCATCAGTGCGGGCCCCATAGGCCACTCCACTAACAATGCTGCAGAACTATGGGGTCTAACCAGGGGATTGCAATTGGCCATTGAAAATGACTTCACCAAGTTAACCGTGGAGGGGGATTCTCTAATCATCATCAACTTGCTGCGGAAAATTTTAAATGGGGCCAACCCGGAGATAATATCGCCCAGCTGGAGACTCTTGCATGGACTGCAGATTATTTCTGACTCTCTACGACCAAATCTGACCATTATCCCAGCTCACATCAGAAGGAAGGCGAATCAAGTTGTGGATGATTTAGACAATTTGGGCATCAATTGGAGTGAGTCGGAGCTCCTCTGTAATTCATCCCTAGAACCTGATCATCACATTCTCCAACAATGTATACGCAAAGCTAGGATGACGGATGCTCCCTCGGATGGGGTGTTAGTGGGTGCCACCTGGCACATGTAGGAGAACGGAGTTTGCCAACGGGGCACAGAGCCATGTGATGGGCTCGTTCCCCCGTCCACCACCCTCCTTCGGTATTAATGCACTCTTATGGTGATGGGAAAGACTGTCATTGCACTCGGCCTCCGCATTTTGTTATGGCGCTGGTGCTAGTCTCCGTTCATTATCTTTTCTATTGGTTTGATGGGCTCTCCCCCTTGCTGCCATGGCCATTGTATGAAGGTGCCCACTGGTCCCCGGTGGCTCCTTATTACACCCAACCCTGCGAACTTTGCTGCGTGCAATCGATGCCTAAGCACAAGAGGCGTTTGAGAGGGAAACCATGGCGGGATTCTCCCTGGAGACCTCGGCAACCCTCATTTTTTTCACCTGCTATGCCTCCCTCTGGTCCATCCCTTCACCTCCAGGATGCACAGCCCAAAAACACCCCTCCCGCTCCGCCGATAGTAAGTTTCAATTGCCTGGAAGTTATTCCTCGGCCACCATGCTCTTCTTTGCGTCTCCTCCTTGCTCCTCCTATGAATGCTCCACCCCATCCTCAACGCTCGGCTTTCCCACGAGTCTTAGGAGAAGAGCCACCACCCTCAACGCGGAAGCCTGGGAGTTCTGGACTCCCCTCCCTTGACGCCACCACCGGCGAGCAGGTAAAAGACAATTTGGCCATCCTTTACATCATCGTATTCGAGCTTCGCCAAGGGGTCGAGGATCTGCAATTCTGGCTGCAACTTACAAATGACAAGGTGGCGCTCTTCCTTCAGCTCCTCTCCTCGATGCATGAGACCTTCCTCTCGACCCTGGAACGTGCGACCTCCAGGCAGGAACCCGAAGCAGACACCGCCGAAGGAGAGGTCAAAGTGCGCATGTCTTCGAAGCAAGGACCCGGGGCAGCTACCACGACTAAATATGTGGTTATGCAGTGTGCAACAGAGCCATATTTGAAACAGGCTGGGAGCGCAACCATGGCTGAGAAGGAAACCACGACGCGCGACCTGGGAACTGAGACCAAGGAGGAGGTCGAGGTGCAGTTGGGGGACGGGACGACAGTTGTCGAAGAGGAACCATGGATAGGAGATCTCAACGCCACATGGTCAGGTTACATGTCAGGTGTCTAGGCTCTTGTTGTTTAGAAGTCGTGTCAGCTAGTTGTTGTTTTTTATGGATGTCCACTTTGTCTTAAACATTACTCTTTATGGTTTATTACTATGCTTAGGCTAACTAAGTTGTTGACTGAGCTGGTTTCCCCTCTGTTGGGGCAACCCAATAATTTCAGCAGATCTATCACTGTATTTTGAAACTCTCTTTTGCCTCTGGCAGGACCTTAATATATTAAACTTCTTACTTACAAAAAAAAAAATATAAAGTTTTAAAATTAAATATAACCTTCTTTACCAAGACAATGTTTACAATGTTTTTGTTTTAAATATATAAATTATCAAAAAAAATCTAAAAAAAAATATATGTATATTCATAAACTTTCAAGCTAAAGAAAAACAAAATCAAGGTTGGGTTTGAATATATATATATATATATAATTGTTTTTACTAACTCATTGTTATATAGAAAGATTTAATATCGAGTTATTCAGCTCATTGTTATGGAGAAACGTTTAGTATTGATTTATGCAGAAAGATTTAATATTTCTCTTAATAAAACAATCATCCGTACACTACAATGGGACAACCCTTGGATACGAATTTTTTTAATAAAGACTATTGCAAATGTAAGTAGGCTTTTTATACAACATTTTTTAAGAGGCTTTTTGTCACAACCCCAAGGTGCCCGGTGAAACCCCTCGAGCAGGGGTGAAAACCTTTGGTTGCTTGATGGCTGAAAACCTTGGGTCGTTACACTTTCTCTTTAGGTTTCTTTTCTACACACGTTATACTTTGTATTATTAATCATTGTAATAAGAGTCACACATTTAGTTAGTTGTAAGCATTTCTATTAACTAAATATTTTCAATATTTTCACTACTGTAGTGATTATATTTCTCAAATCTCTTCTTCTTTGTTTTTCTAAATTAGTGATGTTCTTTATATTGTATTTGTATTTCTCAAAGGACTCACCAAGATTCCATGCAAGTAGTTGAAACATATCACTCCCAAATTCCTCATTCAATTAGAGATGCCATGGAGATCTTCGACAAGATACTCTGGAAAGTGAAATTCAGGCAGCGATGCTGGCATGGAATGAGGGTCATCAAGAGTAACAGAGAAAAAGTATTACCCAACTATAGAGCTCTACTGGTATAAAAAATATCTTCTAGGTCGAGCCATAAAAGATAAAGAGGTAGTTCTCAATGACCTCCTGATGCAAATGGAATATCTCCAAGTTCTAGATGAAAAGCTCACCATAAAAAAGTTCTAGGTTGAGTCATCATAGATAAAAAGGAAGTTCTCAATGAACTATGGAATAGGTTTCCAATAGACACTCTAGTAATTATCGGATATTTTTTAAGCAATAAGTATGAAAAGAGTATTGGAGTAGGGGGCAGTATGAAAAGAGGGTTAGGGTGGGGATATATAAAATTGAAGATAATATGTTCGTTAAAGAAAAAGATAGACATAACCCTTATAAATTAATAGTTGTGAAAAAAAAATTAGTAAAATAAATATTATGAAAATTTTAATTAATATTTTTTTTTTATAATGAAATTGATAAATTTATTGATTTTTTTTTTTTTTTTTAATTTGTAAAATTTATAACACATCATTATCATGAATGATTTAAAATAGTCACCATTTTGTTTTAAAGTTACCTAATTTCAATAATGAAATACACAATTTTATTTATTTAATAATGCAATTATACTTAAACACTTTTTTTTTATAAAATTATAACAAATTTTAGTATTTTGATTTCTACTATGTTTAAATTAAATATAATATGATATTGTGAAAAATAGTATTCATCTAAAATTTGCTAAATAAAATAACAATTTTTAAAATTTATATTTTTGAAAAATATAATAATATTTTATTTTATAAAACTTTAATTTAGTAAAAATGTGAAGGAGAAGAAGGGTGTGCATTTTCATAGACATTTGTTATTAGGATTCAACAGTGGGGAAGTGCATCATAGAGTGTAAGGATCTTCCTAGAAGATGGTTGCAGAGATTCAAGTTACATTTTCTCTCTATACTTTTGGAGAATCAAAAGTTGTTTTTTGGGGAGGTATGATCTAGGATGATCTCCACACAAGGATTCAATACTTTTCACACCGCAAATAAGATCATTAAAGTGTTTTCCAAGAGAAAATTGCTCCAATTTATAAATTGTATAAATTTGTTTACAATGCAGAGTTATCATCAAAACGGAAAGAAGCCCACCAACCGGGCGTGTTCAGTTCAAACCCAACAGTCAATAAATAAAATAGTCTTGCAATGACAAAATATAAACCAGCATCCGATACCCCGGGTAGCCCGCCGAAAGGGAGCTAACCAAAACCTAATGTATACAGCCGAATCTAGTAGAAACCAAAACAGTAGAACAGGCCCCAACAAATCACCGATTTCAGTCAGGGATGGCTGCCCTCGTTCTCAAAGACATTTATTGAAGTGATTGGACTCTCCACTCCACAGTCTCGATGGAAAACCGAGAGTCTACCGACARCTTCCGATAGTGCCCTTTTAGAGAGGGCGTCYGCCTCTCTATTTAGAGATCTGGGGATATGATGAAAGTTTACATCARCAAATGTTCTGGACAGCTCCATCGTTTTATCCATCCAGTTTTCATTGTGGACTGATTGGAACTTKGCTYTAAGAGAAATCCAATCAATGATAATCCGAGAATCTCCAAGGACATGAAGGTGGCTTATGGACCAGGAGGAAGCCAGGTAGAGAGCAGCCCATAAGCCCAAAAGTTCCGCTTTATTATTAGTACCTACACCGCAATTTAAAAACCATAGTGTAATCCTGGAAGTGTGGGTTTTGAAAATACCCCCCGCGCCGCAACAGCCCCCGCTTGACAGAGCAGCCCCATCAAAACAGGCTACTGTGTAGCCATCCAGAGTATTAAAATCACAGACTTTTAAAAATAGAGGTTTATGTATGGTCTGTTTCCAATGGAAAGAGCTTAAAATCTTTTGTAGCACAGCGTGCAAAGATGGAGGAAAGGAGTCAAAGATTACTCGATATCGGGCATTCCAGATCTGCCAGGACACAATTATTGGTAGAGTCTTTGGCGCCGATGAATGCTCCAGCCACCGGGTGAAACAGTTAGCGAGAGAGGAGCTGCTCCAGATTGTTTGTAGCGATAATTTTTTAATCACATGTGACCAAACCAATTGGGTGAAGGGGCAATGGATCAACAAATGGTGTATATCTTCAGCTGCACTGCTACATAGAAGACATATTCCCGGCCCCTCCCAGCCCCTTCGACGCAACAAATCCCAAGTTAGAGATTTTTCTTTCCCAGCTAGCCAAAAAAATAGCTTCAATTTTAAAGGGATCTCCCACCGCCAGATAAGGGAGAACCACGAGTAATCCAAAACAGAAAAGCGCTGGTTCATTAGAGCTTGATAAATATTTTTGACAGAAAGGTTCCCAGTGGCATCACCACCTGCCCAACGCAGGGTATCAGGACCTTGGGAGAGTGTGATTCCAGCCTCTTTGAGAGCTGAGGCGTATAAGTCCCACTCAATCGCTGACTGGTTAAAAAGATTTAAATCTTCACTGTTCAGCCATCTATTAGGGAGGGAGCGGCAGCCAGACTGTAAATGTACCTGTGCAAGGAGAAAAATATTTTTCTGCCAAAGAAGAGACCGCAGATCAGGGGAGAGGAGGGAGCGATCACCCATGCCGATAATTTTGTCAACACCTATTCAGACCTCTACTCCATCTCCAGGTTTCCAAACAAGCCAGTGGAGTATAACGGGGATGGAAGATACCAATCCTTTCCAGAATGGAGAGACCTTTCTCAAATTAAAAGTAGGCTTTCGGATCCATCTATCAAGAGTTAGAGAGCCCAGATATTTATCTGCTATTATGTGGTGCCAGAATGTCAATGTAGGTAGCTCTCCAGAAAGAATTTGCTAGAAGCGCAGTATTGAACAATGATAAATTCACAAGCCCCCAGCCCCCATTTTTTCGAGGTTTGGACAGGTCAGCCCAGCTACAAAGGTGGAAACGATAGTGACCTGGCTGACTATTCCACAGGAAATTAAATGTGAGTCTTCTTAATAGAATAATGATCTTGTTTGGAATCTTTTCTAAAGACATCCAGAAAACAGGCAGGCTTTCTAGGACCGACTTCACCAGGATGTATCGCCCCCCCAGAGAAAGCCAATTGTTGCACCAAAAGTTAATCCTTTTTTCAAAATGTGCCACTAGTCCTTTCCAATCTTCCGGAGAGGAGGGTCTCAAATTTAACTGGAATCCGAGATACCTGAATCCCTCACTCAGGTTTACAAAGGTGTAAGGTACTGAATTCTTGAGTACGAGCAGTTCCGCTTCCGAGATACCCCAGTAAAAGACAGAGGATTTAGAGAAATTAATGGATAATCCAGAGATGGAACAGAATTGTTGCAGAACTTCTAAGATGGCCAACCACTCCGATACATCTGCCTTGGACGTGAGTAGAACGTCATCAACAAACAATAGGTGAACCAATTTTATAAATTTCGAGACCTTTATGCCGGAGATGAGGTTATCGGAGAAGATCTTTTTTAGAAGAAGGTTGAGTCCTTCCATAATCAGAATGAAGAGATAAGGGGAGAGGGGACACCCTTGGCAGAGCCCCCTCTCACTTATGAAAATAATGGAAGCCTCACCATTTATTAGAACAACAAATCTTGCGCTAGAGACACAAGCCATGATCCACTTTACCATCGAGTCGCCGAACCCAGCTGAGATAAGTATTAATCTTAGGAACCCCCAATCTACGCGATCAAAGGCTTGTTTTAAATCTAATTTCATAACCAGAGCTTTTTGATTAAATTTTTTTATGCTGTGGATACCTTCATGGGCAGCTCCAATCGCGTCCTGAATCCTTCTGCCCCATAAGAAGCCCAGTTGCTCAGCAGATAGTCTCCTCTCGAGGAAAGGCTTGATTCGGTTTGAAATGACTTTAGAAATTAATTTTTATATGAGGTTGCAAAGTGATATCGGACAGAAATCACTGAATGTAAGCGGATTGCTTTCCTTAGGGATCAATACTAAAAAAGTAGAATTGAGACTGCCCACAATGTTGCCAGTAATACGAGAATTCTCCACCATATCCAGCAGGTCCCTGCCAACAAGGTCAAAGAAGAAACAAAAAAATTCAGTTGTCCAGCCATCAGGCCCAGGACTTCTATCTGAGTTGAAGTGTACCAATATTTGTTTAATCTCCGACAGGGTGACTGGTTTGTTGATTTCAGCTGTCTCTGTAGTGGATATAAAACTTGGAAATAGGCTGGCGGTGGTCACCATCCCGTGGAGATCAAGGTTTGAGTCCTTTTTGTATAAGCTGCTAAAATGAAAGACCGCTTCATCCTGGAGGGCACTCTGGTCGCTAATGATTTCATCTTCTCTACCTTTTATAGACCAGATAATCTTCTTATCTCTGTTAAAACTAGCCACACGGTGAAAATAACTAGAACTGGAGTCGCCACATTTTAGCCAAGTCTCACGGCTTCTCAGTCTCCAGCGAATTTCCTCCGAGAGAAGAAGGGAGGCTCTCTTTGATTCCAACTGTTTTAGAGTGGCCGATTCTTCAAGAGTTAATTCGGCAATAGAAGAGAAATGAATTAGATTTGAAATGTCCAATTCCAGCTTGTTTAGACAGGAAGTCTGCGCAGCTTTTAATTCATGGAACCACTCTTTCGTTTTGGTCTTGAGCGCCTTTAATTTCCATACTAGCTGCCGTTGGGGATTTTCTTCTGATTGGAAACAGGGATCGCTCCAGATCAGATGCACTAAGTTGGAGTATGTTTCAGATGATAGCCAATGGGGATTAAACTTAAAAGGAGTAGTTGGCTGAAGCGCAGGTAGCCTTAACTGGAGAAGGACTGGAGCATGGTCGGATACAAACGGGAACTCAACCCACAACAGAGGGAACCCCGACTTGGCTATAATGCTCTCCGCCACCAGGAAACGATCAAGTCTTCTGGCAATCGCAGCAGCTCCTGTTCTCCCATTTCGCCAAGTGGGAGTTAGTCGATTTGGCCTGATATCTATCAGGTTGTTTTTATCAAAGAGTCTTTTGTAGTGGGCTTCCGGAGGACCTGGCAAAAAAGAGCCTCCCCAATTTTCATCAGCCGAGAGGATGATGTTTAGATCTCCACCAATGATGAGATTTGGAAGGGAGAGGAGTCCAATAGAATCCAGTTTGGACCAAAAAGCTAGTTTATCCCCACAGGGCCCATATAAATTTAGTAAAGCGACAAACTGCTTGGAAGCTAAGCATCGGCCTTGCAGCAGAATACCCCCACTAGAAAAGAATGGTCTCAAGTTGTATAGGCTGGGGTCCCAAGCCACCAGCAGACCTCCGGAGGAACCAATGGAACTAGCAGCTGCCGAGACCCACGAAGGTCGAAAAATATGCACAAAATCTCTCGCTTTATGGTCTGCCGAGAGGGTTTCCTGGAGAAATAAGATGTCAGGCTTTGAGCACTCTAGAAGTCTTTTGAAGGAGGCTGATTTGAGGACACCTCCAATTCCTCGAATATTCAAAGATAGAACTAACATTACTTGGAGCGAGCCAAGGCTTTGGCTGCTCTAAGGGCCTTGCTATCAAGTGTAGAAGGGGTCGCTTCCGAAAGCTGTGTGCTCAAGATTTCCTTTTTTTTCCTAGAACTCCGGGTCTGTAGAGGAGAAATTTCAGAACTGATACCTCTCGACCAGGCAAATGACTTAGTCTCCGATTCCACTTGAAAGGAGGAGGAAGATCCAATTTCAGGAGTAGGTGTGAGGAGAACCTTACCTCAAAACACCGGAAGCTGCGTTATATTTGCCTGAAGAAGAGAATTAGTTGTTTGGATATTTGAATCCACCAAAGTCGTAACAACTCTCAGTGTTGACTGTCCGGGATCTGGAATCACCGAGTGTAAGGATGATATATTTATCTCCTCCATAAGTGTTTCAACCTGTTTCTCAGGCTGACCGTACCCTGGGGGCATCGAAGAGGGGGGATTCGAAGTCTGTAAGGAGCTAAAGGGTTCAGTCGGAGGTGTAGGGGGAAGTGTGGTCGGCTGCAGGGCTGAGTTTGAAGAATTCGCACCGACTAAAGGAGAAGTGACAGGATACAGGTCCAAAGGGAGATAGGAGGCAAGTCTTGGGGGGTCAGTATCGATCCCAGGATTCTGTAAAGAGACAGATGCCGCGGGGGGGGGAAGCAGCTAGAACCGGGAGCTGTGCCTTATCAGGAGAGGGAAGTAAGTTAGTGGAGGTAGAAGACAGCCAAGGATAACTTTCAATGGTCTCTTTTTCGGACATAGTGAGTGAGGAGTAGAGTACGGGGCAGAGATGCTGCAAGATGGACCGTCTGGAGGCTTCCACAGTGGGATCAGGGGGGGCTGGAGAGTCCAAAGAAACTTCTAGATAAGCTAGGGCAGGGTCATGAGTCGGATACTCTGGTGGGTTGAGAAGAAGATCAGTTTCATCCGAATGATCAAGTGGGGGCTTACCTGGGCAGGAGTTACGAAGTTGACCTGTCTCCCGGCAAATATTACAACGAAATGGAAGGCCAAGATAGTCCAGCCTCTGAAGCAACTTTCGACCTCTCCAATCAATAACCAAAGAATCTGCCAGCCCTGCAGTAATATCAATTTTGACCAGCACTTTCCCCATCGTCCTCCGAGAGCTATGTAGAGTTTGAGAGTCCAGCGCTATGAATTTGCCCAAAGAGTTACCAATAGCTCTGAGGGCTCCTTCATTCCAAATATGCAATGGGAGACCCGGAAGGAGCACCCAAAGGTTCCTGTGTGTAAAGTAATCAGTATCAGGATTGAACGACAGCCTCCAGCGCTTGAGCATGAGGCTACTGCCACCAAATGGCCAGAATGAAGATAGTAGCAGAGTTGCATCAGACGGTGACTTGCAATGAAAGCATAGCCAACCCTTTTTCAGATATCGAGTCTCTGGTGAGTAGCCAAAAAGAGGAAACCATGAATCCTTTATCCAATCCTCCAATGACGGTGGAGATAAGCTCTTGTATGAGATTCTGCCTACCAGGGCGCAGGTTGACATCTTACACAGTTCCTCCAAACCCACCCCGTCGCCCAACACCAGTCGAGCGGATTTTCTTTTGACTTTCTAGGCTTTTCGTCTATTCACAGGCTTTTTGATAGTGTGGGGGGAATTTTGGTCCTGGAGGGACTTTTCAATGACCTGTGGATCTGAAAGAGGAAGACTAGACTTATGCACAGGGGAAAAAGTGGGAGAAGCAAGGTTACACGAGGGAAAGGACTTTGGGGGGGGATGGAGAGTATTAGAAATGAGTGCATCAACCTTTTTAAAGAGTCCCTCTTGGGACCAGTAGGGATCGTCGGAAGATTCCAGCAACTGATGTGTCCGAGAGTCCATAGTGGGGAAAATACTTAGAAAAATACAATAATGCAGAAGGAGAGGTGTAGGTGGGCCAGAGAGCTGAGTGTGAGGGGTGTCGGGAGTTGCAGCTTAAGGTCAGTGGAGAACAGACCAATATCGAGTATAATAGACCGGAGATAAAGAAAAAAGACAGCTCAGGGTTATAGATGAGTACAGAAGTTCAGTAGTAGAGACGTATAAGCATAACTAGAGGAGTACTACGCTCGTCTATCTGGGGTCACAAGATCAAGACATGAACTACAGCAGTTGTGAAAGATGAAAACTCGGACAGAGGTTAGCTAAAAACAAAACATACTGTAACAATCAGTCACGAGGGAAGTCTGGAGTCGACCGAGAACACTGCAGTAGGCAGCACAGTAACCCAGTATCTTGTCAGAAGGAAAATACCACAGAGCCCCACAGTCCGATACACCAATGATCACGGAAATGGTGGGGTAGATCGATGTTTCCCCTAGAGAATACACTTTTTCCAAGCTGATGGACGAGTGGAGGACTGTAGTGTGGGAGTCAAGCCGCGAGTGAAGTAGACAGTCCAAAATGTCTAAAATGTAAGGTTAAGTCTCAGAAAAGTGTTTAAACACCAGATATGTCAATGGGAGTGTCGGCAACATAGGCGCAAGGGAAGTGGATGCACATCTGTCATGGCGCCCAGAACCTACAGAGCACCTGTTCAAGTCTGTCATGATGCCCAAACCAGTTCAAAATCTGTCATGGCGCCCAAACCAGTTCAAAATCTGTCATGGCGCCCAAACCGATCAAGGTAGAAGAACGTTGATTTCATTAAAGTGTTGATTGATGATAGATGGCAAAGTTTTAAAATGAATTATTAATTCTTAAAAAATGATTAATACCTTAAATGAGTGTGAGAATCTCATTCATCACTGATTCAAATTGGAAAAATGATTAATACTTGGAGTGAGTGGAATTACTCATGTATTTTTCATTTAATTTGTAAAAAGTTAAATCAGTTTTGTGTGAGAATCCACCTCATAAATTAGTTTCCTAGTTTTAAGGGGAAGTTGGGAGTGTCATGAGTTGATTTGGGATTCTTCCTCATTTTATCAGAAATCTCAAGGGGAAGTTAAGGGTCTCATAGGTTGGTTGATACAAATTCTCATTTTTTTCCTTGAGCTGTGATTTATCTCCTAAATGTGTGGGTCTTGTATCCTTGAATTATGGAGGGAGGGAAACTATATAAATTCCTTATGTAATCATTGTGGAGGATGCCACCTTTAGGCCCCTTTTGGGGAGCTTGGAGAAAGAGATCAAGAGAGCTTGGAAGAAATACAATTATCCCTTATGTGAGATCCTTAAGTTCTGTCTGTTTAAGAGAAGGATGTTCTCGGTTTACATTCCTTTATGGAGCATATGCCACATTTTGTGAGAGGGTTTCATCCCTTTCTAAAGGAAGGATAACGAAGTGAATTGTATTCCAAGTTGATCTCGAGATGTAGCTACAAGAGTTTGGTGAAATCCATTAACACATGGGTGCCAAATCACATGTGTGATTTTTTATTACATTCTTACATGATTAAGTAGTGATTTAATTACATATATGCACATAATCATACTAATTTTGTTCATGTTCATATGAAATTATTAGATATTGTTTTATCATGTCCACATGCAATTAATCATGAGTAAAATATCCTCAAAGTAGAATTTTTGTAGAGAAAGATATCACCGAAAATATCAGATCCTAGGGTTTTATTTTTAGATCTAAAATTAACCACATAGAGTTGCATGTGAAAATTTACAACACTCTAAGAGAAAGTGTTTTTCATATTCAACCATCTTAGTGTCACAAAGGTGACATATTCTTTCCTCCCATGGTGTTTTTGGGATTTCCCAATGCACAATATTACTATGCAACTCATGAGAATTAGTTTTGATTTTAGAAATATTGATTCTCTTCTCTATGCTAATAAAAAAAATAGATAATTTTGATCTTAAAGATTATTGTTAACTACCTCCTTATAATATTTGGAATTTATTTTATCCTCTAAAATTTGATCTTCAAGATTAGGGTTAACCACCTTGTTATAATATATTGAATTTCATTTATTCTCTAATTCTTTATCGCACCATAGATTCTTCTTAAATTTAGCTTGTTGAATATTTTTAATATCATTGATATTATACATAATAAATTCTTCTTTTATTCCCCAAATATTTAGCCAAGACTTGGTATCATTATTTCATCATCACTTGAGCCATTAATGATGTTGGCTAGAATCTGAAGCAATTTTGGGGAGCCTCTTGTCATCCATGTTGTTTGTGTTCTTCTTATACATTAAGTACCTAGTAATAGTGGTTGTCTCAATGGGGGAAATTATTTCTTTAATGACAAGGATAGGATATGGTGTATTGAGATAACATGACTAACAAGATTATCAAAGGGGATATTTTTTTCTTATCGCATAGTCAAAGGTTTGTTATTTTGCAATTATTTTCAAGCCCACAATTAAATTTTCACCCTCCATTTATCCTTTTCTCAATGATATAGTTCCAATTGATCTTGTGATGAATATCAAATCCAATATACTTGTGCAAAGGCACTTCCTCCAAGATATCATTGTCATATGAAAAAGTATCATATGTCATATTGTTGTATTTAATGATCATAACCTTTGTTTTACATGAAGATGAAAGTGGTCGTAGGCATATTCCCTGCATTTGTGTTTTTTAAGGATGCTAAAAGTAAGTCGATTATTTGATGTTTGTATGGGGAGGGTGATTACATTTAATTTTAGGAATATAAATTATATAATGTGATATATTTTATATTATATAAAAATTATATTATATTATATATTTTATTTTACTTTTATGTCATGTTATATTAGAATATATATTATATAATATAATGTATTATATTTAAATAATATAATATTTAATATTTTAATATATTATAAACCAACACAACTACATTTAAGTAAAAGTGATTGATATAAGCTGAGTCATTTTTTACCTTTTAAAATTAATGGCATTGGTATATTAATACATAACTAAGGTATTGATTATTTGAAATTCAATTAATGTATTAATTAATTAGTACATTAATTATGTATTAGTACAATAATGTATAATGTAATATATTAATGTGAGTTACTAATTAATTAATACTTAATGTACTAATATAGTAAAACGTTATTAATCAATACATTAATAATACATTAATAAATTATTAAAGTATTAAGAATACATTAATATATTAAAGTAATACAATAATAATAGTAGTACACTAATAAAGTAATAATACATTAATAAAGTACTAATACAATAATTCATTATTAATTAATTCATTAATAATGATACTGATGATGATGATTAAGGTCCAACTGGTCTATTGTACCTTAAGAAGGTAATATATTACTTGAGTTCATTTAAAAGTGTGTTTCTATGCTCAAAAAACATTGAGAAGTGTTCCTAGATGACCATAGTTTTCATGACCTCAGAGGTTAGTAAGTTTGATAATGTGGAAAATATTTTTAAATTGGGATCTAATATGGGTATTAATGGATGAACACATTAACCATGACCATAGTTGTGTGTGCTTGACTATGGTTGACCATGAATATGGCTGACCAAGTGTATGATTGGCCATGGTTGACCATGTTTGACCTTGACAATAAGAATGACCATAGTTAGCCCCGACCATGATCATGAGTATATACATTATTACATTATCCTTTAAAGTAATAGTTAATAACTTAATACATTAATGTATATTTATTAATTAATAAACTATTAAGGTATTTTTAATTAATACGGGTGAGTGCAAGAAGTTCGTGGCCGAGAAAGTGGCAAGGGCATGACTAAGAATGTGCACTCGTAGGAATGTGTGTGTGTTCTTAGGAATGTGCACACATTCCTATACCTATATGTTTGGATATGGCTGAACCTCCACATAGATTGCCATGTAGGTTTAGTGGAAAAACTGTGTGCATAGTCTTAAGAACATGTGTGTGGTCCTAAGAATGTGCACGTGTTCTTACAGATAAAAATATTTAAAGGACCCGAGCACAATTTGTGCACATTATGCACAAATTGTGCTCGTGTTTCTCTCATTGGGAAAATATAGTCTAGCTAGAGAGGAGAAATAAAGGGAGGAGGGGGACATGTCTAGATATGTTACATTTGTCATAATTTTAATCCAGTTTAGGCATTCCAATTTATTACTTTACTCCCAATAATCTAAATCAAAAAAATTGCAATTTTCTATTTTAAATAAAAAAGGAACCTAATTTACATGCCATGGCTTTTAAATTGGAGCATATATAATGCAATGGAACCCCAAGAAAATTTAAACAACTCAAAATAAAACCAAGAAGATCAAAATCCAAACCGACCACCACCACACAATGTAAACACTTAAATTGATGAGGGGTTGGTTATATTACGAACCCTTGAGGAACAATTAAGGAAGATTAGAGAGCCTAGAAGAGTGTCCTTGGCCACTTCTTTGGACATCATTATGGAGTCCATTGCAAGTTCCCAAGGTAAATTAACCTCTATTTATGATTATAGGGCACAAAAGTATGAGTACTATAGCACTCATTTGGACAGAAACCAAGTCAAAGAACTTGACATTTGAAAACTACAAATATCGTATATTTTTAGGGATCCTAGAAATGGACAAGAACTACCATTGACTAGGAAACACATCTCCATTAACTGATGCATTCATCCCCAGATTAGTCAAAACTATATGGATAGGTGGTACATGGATTTTGATAAACCTCCATACAATAACATGGAGATTCCCATATATTTTTCGAGGAAATTATGGGCCGAGTTTATTATGGGTAAGCATGTCAACTACTTTGACATTGATGACTTCCATGGGGTGGGTCAAGGGTTCATACAGTACCGAAAGCATGAAAGGAACGACCCCAAGTTAGGTCCTTGTCTCCCCAAGAAAAGGAGTGACCCCCCTACCCAACATCCTCTTATTGTAGAGAACTTTGAACATGTACAACTAGCCATCTCATCATTGACTCATAGCCTAGTGCGACACAGTAGCTTGGTTGCACTATCTTGGAAAAATGTGTCTGCCAGTGACATTGGAAGAGGAGTTGGAGCATCAGCATGCACATGAGAGTACAATGAGGAGATAGCACATGTACATAACATCCATCCATGTGAACCTCATAGATTCTCGAGTTGTGGAAAGACATGGTATGGGCCTATAGAGCCTAGTGGATAACATAACTTCATGGAGGAGGTTAGTATATTAACCCTGTCTATGTTCTTCATCATTATATATTTATTTTTTATTTGTGCATTTATATAGATATTTGATTTTATGTTGTTTTGTAGTTATTGTGTCCTAGTAGCAGATCCTCTATGCCTATCGATGCATCAATGTCTAGTCCCACCACTGATGCAACAATAGAGGTAGCATGTTCATTGGGTGTGTTGTACAAATAGGTATGTATAACATTTGATAGATTCATCATAGTCATTTCTTTATTTTATGCATCCTCAAATTTGTATATGTTCTCTTGTTTCTATAGGATTTGACACCAAGCGATGTCGGGGATTATCCATCTTGGATGAAAAAGTCACCAGCATCACATGTATCATGTGTAAAGTTAAATATCATTTAATTCTCAATTTTTTTGTGTTTTTGTTTTTGAATTTTACTATTTGGTACTAATTGTTCAATTTTATTCATATGTATGTAGATTGTCGATACATTTTCTAGGTATAGTAGTATTGCACCCTCTAGGCATCTCGTCGTTGCTTTTGGGTTTCCTTTCTCCAATAATAGGGTGTTGGAATCACTTGTATAGCCCGTGAGGGTCCATCATAACCCACTTGTATTCCAACCACCCCTAACACCACTTTCAACCCCATCGACAGAGACTGTCATAGTAGAGGTTGTCTCGGAGCATGTTGTACAATCTATTGCTCCATCTACCAGTGAATCTCCATTGATGCATGAGATATTCATGATGAGATAATTCATGGATGATAATTTCTTATGTTTCATGAATTTGTTTTTACGCATATTTGTTTAATTTTCTTGACTTGATCCTTGTAACTGATGCACGGTGGCATTGCAGAGATATTGGGGTCAGGGAGGAGGGTAACACCCTCATGATTAACAATTTCATATGTGGTGAGTTGTCTTAGGTTAAATTACAAAGTATCAATTTGTATGTCTATTAATTCATTGATGAAAAAACTTATAACACTTTTTATTCTTTGTGTAGTCTCCAGAGCCTCGAAGCACGCCTAGGACTAGAGAATAAAGATAGATTTTCAGCATGCTTATGAGGGTGGAGAGAGTGGAAATGGTCAATGATTGACCAACCTTCCATTTATAGCTAGGCCATGATACATATGTTTTTTTATGTTTGGGCACTTGTATTCGTTTTGTATATTGGGCACAACTTGCCATTTTGTAAAAAATGTACAATTTAGGCGATGCTGAGTATACATACATACATACATACATACATATATATATATATATATATATATATATATATACACACACATTTCGTGCCATGTTTTTTATGAATTTCAAAGTGTTTGAATTCCGAAGTGTATGAATTGTATGTGTATTAATCCCTTGATTTGTTTCTAAAGTGATTATAAATACTCACATTACACATTAAGGAATAGCTTATGGTGGAAAAGATTTCTAAGTGCTAAATCCATAATAAATTAATGGTTCTCAAGTACCATTGCTTGCTAATCAACCATGTAGCTCTACATCATGGATATATCATTCCTTTTGTTATTTTCATGAATGTTGTGGATATCCATATTCTAACTCACAACCAACAATATCGAATACCTCTTGAATTATGTCCATCTAAATCCAATGACAAATCCACACTCAAATAGTGGTCACTTGAAAATATTGTGACCTTAAAAATGACATATTACAATAATTTATTAAATAAATAAATTTTCTCATTTATCTTCTGCATAATTGTAAATCATTCAACAATTTCATCTCAATGTTATTTTCTAGGACACACACATTATTCCCCTCTTTCTATGCATGACATATAAAATCATTTGATTTATGTGTAACCCTTCATAAATGCCAAAACAACTAGTCAAGGAATAATTAATGCACATGTTTGTTTAGATTGTGTAGTGGCTATATGCAAATTTTGCTAAACCCATCAATTATTAATAACATTTATTCAGTTTTCCATGATTTCCACTAAACGTATTGATTTTTATCAATAGAATGAGAGAGTTCACATGGAATCTTGATCTTAGAATGGGTATCATTTTCCACCTGTAAATAAATGCTTTGAGGGTACATTTCATGACACACTATATAAAGTAATGCTATGACACCAAAATTCCTCTAGGGAGACTTGAAACCATTATTATTTTCCATTCACCATCTATGATAGTTTATTGTACATTCCTACCCAATTTTTGGGTTAGAGCACACAAGGAGACAAAGGACCCTCCCAAACTCAATCCCATAAACCTATTGATGCCATCCATTTCCACACCATTGTCAAAAATTTCCATGCCATTCTATTGCCATGCCTTGCCAAGCCATGCCACACCACTACTAAATTTGAACAGTTTTATGATGAAGTTTCGTCGGAATAAGGTCATTGTTGCGACCAAGATGATTTTTTTTTTGTTGGAATCTGTTCATCGGTCTAGCGACCACACATGGATCTTTGTTGGTCTAGCAACTGGGAAAAGAAGCCTAGACACAATAGGGAAAAGTTACCATTCGACGGTCCATCCACCAAGAATAGTCGGTCTAGAGACCCACTTTAATTGCAAGCCTTGCTAGCATCTCTAAGGAAAACATAACCTTGGTCACACTAGCGATCATAATTAGTCAGTCTAGCAACTAATGTTAGGTGGTCTAACGACTAATATTAGTCGGAAGAGAGACCAAAATAACCATGACAAACATAGTCAAGGGACCAAATGGCTATACAAGAGATGAACCTGTTCGTCGCTAGAGCGACTAATGTTGGGGTTTTTAAAAAAAAAAAAAATGCCATTCACATAGGAATAAGCCTAGACTAGCAAGCTACAAAAGCATACTTTTTGTTAATGAGGAAAAATCACTTGCTAATATTTCCCAAATCACATGATAAGAGGATCATTAGGTAGAAGAGTTATTTTTAAATATTAAAGTTTTACAGGTTTTGAGAAAGGCTCAAATTCACATAAATTCAATAAAATGAGGATTTCACCTCTAAAAATAGGCGAAAGGTTAATTTTATATTTCAACGGCTAAATGTGAAATTTACAGTGTAATGAGCCACCGAAAAGATCTAACTTTGGGCAGATAAAAGGAAAAATACACGACTAGCAATCCGTCGAAAAGATCTGACTTTCGGTGGCTAAAAGGAAAAATACACGACTAGTAAGCCGTCGAAAAGCTCTGAATTTCGACGGCTAAAAGGAAAAATACACAACTAGTAAGTCACCGAAAGCTTTGAAGAGTCTAGATCAGTCTTCTTTCTACCCAAATCATGTTTTTTCGTTTCCAGAATCTGTGGGAATGATCTCAATTTAAAGATATTAATTATCAGAATCTAGATCATCATCTTCATCAAGTTTTGAAGGCATATGGTAAGGGAATGAAGCCAAATGGCATGTTTATTCTTGACAGAAATTGCCCAACCATCAAAGACAGATTTTGAAATCTATGATTTTCACCATCAAGCTACCAAATAATTCTCTAGGTTGTCAAATTCAACTTATGATGATAAGATTGGATCATTTATGCTAAAAGATCAAATTGATTATGTTTATTTTTGGTATTTCAGATCCATTAAATTAGGATCTTGAAACCTTGATGTAAAGGCTATAAAATCCTAAGAATTCTAAGACACCAGAGGGGGGGGGAAACAGTCTGAGGACTATGTTTCTATTCTTGAATACTTGTACATTTCATCCTTTGGAGATGTCCATGAATATATCTTGACATCGAGCTTCTTTCACTTTGTTTGTTCGGTTTTCATATCCTTTCTTTCCAAGTTTATGTATACTCAATAATAGAAGGTTGTCATCCCATCTCTTCGTTGGTATATTAGACTTATATAGATTGCTTGTTATGTTTGTCTTAGTGCCAAATAGTTGTCATCCTATCAGTGCACTCATAATCTTAAGTTGCAAGTATTTACTTATTATGTTCGGCCATCTACTATATACAAATCTTATATATGTTTATGCTAGTATGAAGAAGTATCTTACCTATCATTGTTGACCATTCACATATGCCTTTGTGTAGGTATTTCTTGCTAGCATAATCAGTCTTCTCCATGCTTTCACACATTGATTAAAACCTAATGAGAGGCATAGTTGAAATCCTTGGTCTAGCAAGTGACCCGTGTCTTTCTAAATGGATGTGAGTTTATATTGTCATCCGATTTGATCATTTTTCCTCCACAGTTTATTGATCTATTTAAGTTACCAGGCTTACACCGTTCTACAGTTAGGGAGTGATTTCTTGGAGAGATAGCACTTTCATTATGTACTTGGGATCTAGCACTGGAGTCAACCCCATAATGGTCAATACCGATGATCCAATTTACCTTGTCATTTCTAGATGTAAGCACCACTGTGATGAGTCTCAATCCATTCTAGGGGATTTAATATCAAGCCTCAAATTGTGGAAGATAAATCTAGAGCATTGGGTGGAGGATATTTCATAACAACATACCTCCCTTATGGATTAGTTAGGAACTATTAAATTGAAGGAATTCCTATTAGATGTGGAAAATCATTGCCTAAGAGAAAAATCTAGGGAACAAGAAGCTGAAATTTAGAATCTACAACGACATGTAAAGAAGATAGTCAACCTTCCTGAGCTTTATACAGGCCCTAGGAGGTTGATAGTCACATCCAACATATGACCAATTTTAATACATATCTCATCGAGATGAAAATAACAATTGAAGGCATATCTATGTACAATGTTCATATTAATAAGAAACACATAAATCCTATGAAATGTATTAACTTAAAATATGTGCATTTGGTAGTTATACAAATAATCTATCTAAAGTCAATTTTAATATTTCACAATTTTTAGATACAATTAGGATGAAAAACAATTTTGAACTATGATTACTACTTGCCAATATTCCCATAACATTTTTTCATGACAGGAAAATAATTTTATTTCATGATAAATCAATGTTGAACTTAGATTATTGAAATAGATAATAACATACTTATTTTACCAATTTCAACAATCATTTTCTAAATTTCATCCAGGAAAATATCAGTATAGTGAATAGAGACAAAATAGATTGGTGTCCACTTTTCCATAAAATCACAGTCTGTTACATGTTTTCCTTCATGCTTCACTAGGTTAAACAACCCACCAATGGAAAATTTGACTACTAAGGGTCCGTCTTTCACTTGTGTACATAGATTCTTTATTTTTGAAAACAACAAAGAGTGAAAATATCTTAGATTTCACATAGATGACTTAAAATTATTTTATCTAGATCTATATTAGTGGAGAAATTTGAATTTCTAGAGGAAAGAAAAACTCATAATGTCGGGGTAGAAAAATAAGTCCTGTATTGTATTGACATAAAAAAGACAATTGTAATTAATATTGGTCAGGCAAAAGTCTTATGGCAGAGTAAGCTACGTGTATTTAAGGCTTATATTGAATTACACAGGCTTTAACTATCCATTCAAGAACTATATTGAAGGGTGCCTACCCTTCTCATGCTTTGTTGTTTTAATTAACATATTGCTTGTCCTTAATCCATATCCTTTATGTTGACAATATCCGCCTCTTTAGTGTTGGTTCACTTAGGGAGGTGGAATATTTGAAGAATTTTTTTAATGTTTATTGTAGAGCCACTAGAAGGGAACTAAATTTGATCAAGTCCTATATCTCATTCAGTTGCAATAGTGAAATATCAAGTAGAAAAATAAAATAGTCTCTTCCACAAATGAGGTATATTTAAACAAGGGTTTCACACACCTAGGATTTTTACAAAATTAAAAATCCTATCATTTCAGGAATTGTACTCCATACCATGCATACCAATAATGTAATCCAAAGCATATTAATAAAAATATGTATATTCCAGACACAAACAAAGAAACAATTCAAGTTTTGAGAAGCTCAAAGTGAAATTATGCCATTTAAAAAAAAAACAACAGTAGTGTTTCCAATACCCGTGCTAGTTTCAAAATTTTATAGTCAAAATATTGGGCATCAAGAATCAAGAATATAACTATCAGTTGTTCAATGAGTCTATTGCCCTAGAATTAAATGATCAATATTAGTAAATATCCTGAATACAATTCTCAAGTAGTAGATAGTAAAAAAGCTATTCATGTAATGTCTCGAAGACAAGCACACAGTTGGCTCGTGAAATCAGTATGGCAATATAATCAAGTATCAATGGAAGTCCAGTGTCTCAGAGGGGTTATGGAGTCAATTACAAGATATCCAATTATGATGAGATGACCTCAGGATAAGATATCCCGAGGTATATCTAAGTATTTAGATAATCCAATGATAACTCTTTCATGTAAACTCATCTAAAAGATATTCAATGAATGATTCAAGGAAATGTATGTGACAACAAGATGTTCACTTAAGTGTGAAAATTCCACATATGTTTGTGTTTGTATACAATGCCTAGAGGATTATGCTTTCAATCTCAAGAATAATGAAAGTATTCAAATTATTAATATCAATCAATGACTAAATTTTGATGATATACACAATTTCCTAATAGAGCAGAATACTTTTCTTTGAAGTATCTATGACTTTGATCAAACTAATTTCAAGATGTCAATATTTCAAAGCCACAAAACGTTTCATATGTGTCAATCCAATAATCCAATAATATTCTTATCAGTTCATTACATATCAAAATTTGGGACTGTCTATTTGACTTCAATTCAATATGTATCAGTCCTACTTGTCCTAAATATGCAAATGCAAATGATATTTAACCTCTCCAAATGCACACAAGTTAATATTTTTAATTTTTCTTATGTATATAGATTGTAGGTTATAACCCCATGAATTATCTCTGTCAAAAGAAAAAATTAAATGTGGTTGGGAATGTCTATGTTCACACAGTCATAATTGAAGGTTTTACTATGATTTTGGGTGGAGAGTTTGGGAGGAAGTTTAGGTAGAGTGACTATGAGGTATGTGAGTTTGGTTTTAGGGGTGTGTCAAAGTGGAATAGGGTCTAAAATTAAGACTTCGAGACAGTCAATAGTAAGGGTTTATGTAGGTAGTTGTGGGGTGTCTAAATGTTTAGGAGATAGGGTTAATGGCCTTGCGTTAGGGAGATAATGGACTAGGCATGAAAGGGGAGATATCCTAGGGTGAGATAGTATGAAAATAGGTCAACGTTAGGTAGGTTGGGGATGAAAAAATAACTTAGATAGGTAGGTCTTCTAGATAAAGGTTGAATAAAAGTGCATAGCCCATCCAATATAGTATTTGGTGTGACCTAGGTCTGTTCCTACCACTCATTTCCACCAACTATTTTGAGATAAGAAAGGAAGTGATTAGATTAATATGATACATCCTTAGAGGTCCATGTAACATCTATCCCCTATATCCCAACATTTTCTTGATAAAATGAGCTAGGATTCTCTAATATGTATACCAAATGAAGGTAGAGAGAGAATTGCAAGAGTGTCGGTAGTAGAGGACATAAATGAAGTGTTGACACAAAGGGTGGATATCTTATATGCACAAACAAAGGGAAACTAGGTCTTCTATTTTAACATAACAGAGAAGGGACCACCAGTGTTAAACATGACACACCCACCACTTAGAAAAACAAAGTGGAATACTTTTCACACTCAAAGATTGGAATTGTAGATATCCAATTCATGGATGCAAACATGAATCATCCTCAAAATATAATTGTATTTATACTTACCCTGAAATTACAAAAAAATTGGATAACATAGGCAATGACACCAAAGGTAGACATAGACAGTGAAATAATAAGCAACCAATATCACCTTGGAGAGAATTGGTTAAAAAAATAACACATTCATTAGATGGACAAGGGGTTCTAGTATTAAAAAGGGAATTCCTTCCACTCACAAGGCATGTGGAATGGAATAGGAACCTTGATACCAGATTGTTTTAAATATCTTATTCATAGTCTGGGAAAAGACAATACACACCTCATTACTGAACTCAATTGAATGATAAGAAGTTCTTCCGATTGCTACAATTAATCAGCACACAACACATAAATCAAAATTATGGCATCAACTAGGACTCAAATCCAAATTTAAGAAAAAGATCATTTCCTTATTTATGATAAATGATTATAAATTGCACTTAACTATAGGGAACATAATTACAATTTTGTGCTTGTCACCGGTTCAACTATATCATTAGCTCAAGAAAATATTTAATAAACAACTGACCAAAAGAACAAACCCACACAAACATGGTGACAAGAACAATTGCAAGGCATACTTATATGGAACTTAGTATATAAATCTAGTTAGAAGGAACATGATCCAAGTTATTGGATTTAGTCAGTTAATGCCCTAGATGAAAAATACAGAGTAATTTTGGAGACAACCAAACATAATTACAATGGTATGTTGTTCTAGACATCGCAATAAATGAAATGATATATTAATCGCCCCATAAACTTCCAAGAATGGGGGAATGTGTCCGAGTGAATCTATATCTAGCATTAAAATGGTGGGACTGTCTTTGTAATAATTATTTCAATCCTAAATTGAGTGCCAAGTTAGTAGCTCTAGTAGCTTTAGGGAGCTATAGAGATTAGGTCTCGATGTCTTGTGTTAGGCCACTAGCAGTCTAGGATTGCTAGGCTTAGTATGTAGGTTAGGTTTAGGGTAGGATGAGGTATGTAGGGGTAGCCTAAGTTAGGTTAGGAGGTTTGAACCTCCTAGGAGGAGAAATAAGCATATGAAGAGGATGATTAACCTCAGGGTCACCGCATTCAGTGTGTACTACATTGATTTAGGCTAGCAATAGTACTAGCTAGAGAGACATACCTTGGGGATTTTTCCCACCACCATACATCCTTAACACTCATGGAGTCAACATAACTCTGTATTCTTAAATTCAAATTTCCTAAAAATAATAATTGATCTCCACATTCATTACGAAATATCATGATAGTCATAAATCAACAAAAAATCACCTTAAACTAGTCCTTAACAATATCCATACCTTTGAGTGATGGGGTACCTCCAATGTTACTTCTCTCCATCCTGCGATTCATCACATGACTTAATTATATTTCAAAATAGTAATTAAAGATGTAACAACCTCGTCCCCGAGGTGTAGGACAGTCGGTGACGAAGTGTGTTGTTAAGCCACTCCATGATGTTAAAGTCATCGGTTCAAAACCTGCGGGGACAAAAAATCCAACCATGTTAAGGGTTGGTGTGGCTCAGGCCGGGTGCGATCCCCGGGTGATTTTGACGGCTTAGATGCCCCTGAGTCGCAGTTTCTCAAGCCACAGGTTAATCGCGTAGCCAACAGGTCTCGCACAAATTAACAAACAAAAAAAAAAGATGTAACAACCTCTACAAATTAATGACTAAAGACAAATACCTGAATGAGCTTCTCTTTGTTTCGAGAATAAATTATTCTCTACTAAACAGGACCAACCACATGGAAGTGGAAGCTCTTTTGGTCCCTCCCCCCCTGTCATGTCACTCTCATTTCCCCATACCCAATCTATCTAGATTTTACAACTATAATTATAAATGACAATAACATTAAATGTAAGCAAAAAACATTCATCGCCATGTTGTAAAACAAAAAACATGAAAGAAAATAACATTCATGACATGTATGAAATCAAAATACATTACATTGGACCAAAAATATATTGGATTTATATTAATAATAAGATTTCTAATCATTTGTTTTTCTTCTTCTTCTTCCTCTTGGTCTCCATGAAAGCACAAATTAAGTCATCATCATAATTTAACTGATCCCCCACAGTTATTGGGCCTTCTTAAAGTGTTGCATCATCAATACTCAACACCTAACACCATGATGAACTTATAGTATTTCAGCATGGAGGTTGAGGATGCGCATGGGCATCCACTGCTGCAACAAAAAAAAATCAAGTGATATTGTTATTAACTGTTCCTAGGGAAATTTAATTAATACATATTTAATTAGAATGTTTTATACCTGGATTAGTCGCTGCAGTAGAAACAGTAGTTGGTGGCCGCATTTTTGTTTATGCGCTTGTTGATCTCTGCTCTCGATCAACATCTACACACTCTGCCATATGAAACAATATAAGTATTTAGTACAGAATATACCCTAAATATTAATACTCATTGAAAAATGGAAAAACATTAAAAATGCGTGCATACCACTATGTAATGGTTCTTCAAAAACAACGCTTGAATCAATATGGGGGTCGGGATGTGGTTCATTGGGTACATCAAGAGCATTGGTAGCATTGTTACTCTCCTTTGAATGTGGAAAATACACACATTATTTTACATTTTAAATGAATAAAAAATATATTTTACATTACAAGTAATCAATGAGTAAAAACTAATCGACAAGTTTTTAATTTCATTTTATTTACCATGTCCTCTAGAAAGACACATGGTGATTAGCCCAAGCTTCTTCATGATGCCACCACACCATCAAAACCCTGCATGAATCCGACCTTTAGATCATCTTCTGTGGCTTCGTCATTGAAGACATCCCCTTGCATTGAGAAATATCAAAATCATCAGTCACTAGTTTCAATGAATTACATATTTTGTGACAATTATAAAAAAAAAGTAAAATGTTTAGGCACTTACAGCCCGTGCCTTCAATCTCCCATAACCACCTTGGCCTAGTTTATGTTGGTCATATTTTTCTTGTCTTTCCTTTGTTGCCTTG
Source organism: Picea engelmannii (assembly GCA_009831015.1). Lineage (NCBI taxonomy): Eukaryota > Viridiplantae > Streptophyta > Pinopsida > Pinales > Pinaceae > Picea > Picea engelmannii. The sequence continues at coordinate 417,423 of ML788080.1, forward strand.
GAAGTGTCTTAGAGTCTATGTAGTATTTTGAAATATGTTAGATATTGATTGTTTTCCTCGTAAAGTAAAAAAAATACCATCATTGTAAATTTAAAACACCTCTTACCTTCCAGTGCCAAGTGGTTTCTTCCCTTGTGCTTTCATCGCTAATTCTCTTGCATCGAGAATAATTTATTTCCACTCCCTCTCGGGGACAACTAAAGGGCATTCTCACTTGGGGTCCTGTACTAATTTATTCCTATACACCTCTCTAACATATTTCAAATGCTTGTCGGTCCTTTTTATGACTTCTGACTTATTGAATGAGTCACCAAACTCACCAACTAGTCAGGAGACAAGAAGGATTTTCAGTTTGGAATTTTGTCGATTCCATCATAGTCGAATGGTCGGCCCAAAAAGTTCTAATGCATAGTCATGCAAACTATTGTAGAACACATTGTTTCTTGTAAAACATCATTATCATTAGTAATTTAAATCTCACTGATATGTGATTGTTTAAACAATTATATAGCAAGAATCTCGATAAAGACACATATTAAATACCTGGTAGTTGTACTATTTTTAGACGAACCATGTCCTGGTCGACCAAAAATGATATCATAGTTGTTCCTATTCTTTGGATACTTGTAGCACTAGGGTAAAAATCAACGGAAGAGTGACCAGTTCCATGATCACGTACACCACCTGCATGATCTGGTGTGTGCTTTGGGGGCATGGAATCACCTCTAGAAGGTATAGAATCGGTCTCAAGTGGCACACTTGTGGTGGAAAATATCCTCATGGCTACATGGCCATGTGGGTTCACTGTAGTAGTCCTACTGCTGCTACCAGGACCTTCCCCTTCCCCTCTCATCGATCTCACAAAATTCTACAATGAGAAATATGTGTTAATTGCATATATCAAATTACAAAATTTAAAACCAAATATTGATATTGTTAGATGACATGACTTACCCCATAATTTGCTATCTTAACGCATAATTCAACTATCCTTAGGAAATTGTCATTTATTTCCGGCCCAACAGTGACAAAATCTCGAAATTCCCTATTGTCCTTTCTTACGAATAATTCTATTGTCTGCAAGGGGTCTCTAAAATCAAATATCTCTTCATCATTTTTGGTCGATGCAGTTCTTGGAACGGGGCCTTTTCCCTAATCAAATTCTTTGCCACACTCATGGACTTTGCCCCGATCACCACTTTGGTATAATTTCAAGAAGAATGTTAGTACGTGTAAGAAATATTGAAAAAAATATATATCAAATAATAGAATATTGGCAAATATTATAAAATGAAACAATCACACATACAAATTAGAAAATATTTGGAAATGAAACATCGAGCAAAAATTAGAAAATGGAACATTCAAAAATAAAATAAAATTTCTTCACAGATGAAACATTTACAAATTAAGTAATCACTTTTTAAGTTTGGGTATAATGGTTTTTGTACCGAAGAAAAAGAAGACATTCCTGGGTCGACTCGATTCAGATTTTAATCGACCAACAACTCTTCCCCTTCCATTATTGCTTTCACCACACATACAAATATCCTATTACCTTCACGCTCCTAAAAAATGAAATTGGGTTCTTTTCTTGTCATCCCAGGCCTGGTACTGTTTATACGACCTGCAATATTCCCCAATGCCTTTGGCCTTCCATCAATATACATAGTCACTCCTTTATTTTTATTATTGTCTTTCAGATGTATATAATTTGCGGCGAGTGTGTATCTTTGCATACTAGGCATATATTGGACCAACCTCAACCATACTCCATAAGTGTAACATGGTCCAACATACTCAAACAATTCAACCAATCTGCCATATTTTACCTTTATGTCATCCATGGAGAATAAACCAAGGCCATGGATGGATGACAGAGAAATGTGATACATCCTCTCATTAACACAGAAGTCAGTGTCCAACTCTGGCAGTTCCTTGGGTACCCATTGTTTCAGTAGGTGTTTGTACCTCAATGGAAACTCGATGTCACCTATGCTCTTATCATCATACTAGCATGATCCTCCTTCAGCAAGAAATAATTTCATGCGCCTACCAAACTTTATTATGACCTTTTCACCTCTAGTTTATTTCGTCTTGTTACATGTGTTGGATATGTTTTCCCTTGTCCCTCTTGAAATTTCATCACTCGAGATGGATGATAGGTCTGATAGATATATATTTGGTTGTACCTACACTCCATCGAGGGAGAAGGAAACATTAGACCAATTATCTTCATATTATAGTATAGCTAAAGATAGACATTGAAAATATAGCTTAACATGTAAGACTTTTCATCTAGGGTTGGAGCCCAACCTATGAGAAAACACAAAGTATTTATTCACTCAGTATTTTGGGTAGGTGTTGGGCCAAGAGAACAAAATATATTAAATGTTGCATAAAAGAATCATGTTGGGTGGGAATTGAGCCAAAGGTATTAAATGAATGCTTCCAAGATTTGTTGGGGTGGAAGGAAGATCCCAAAATAACCCAACACTATACATCAAATGAATCTGGGTGGGAGGGTAGTCTCTAATGAACTAGATCAATGTTGATGTTGAAGATGATTGTTTTGGGTGGGTGTTGAGATAAAGAGAACCAAAAATACTACCAAGAGTAGCTAAGGTAGAGGAGTAGACCTCAAGTAACCCAAGCTATATGAATTGAGTTTGTTCATAAGTATAAAGTTTCATTATCCAATATTGTTTGTGATAGAAAAGTGTAGGTAAATGTTTGGATGATTTTTTGTTGTGGAAACTACTCATGGAGAGAATGACACCATGTCTCAAATTTCATATGTGAAATTTTATCTTGTTTGATCTCTAACAACTACATTAGAAGAGAAATCTATAAAACATATATAGATATATATGAGTTATGTAGTTGCTGAGTTAGATTTCTAGAATAGGTTGTTGGATGAGGAAGAAGAAAACCAAACCAATGCATAGAGATAGGTTTCCAAAGTATATAGATTTGTGTGCATAGGGCATGCATCATTTGAAATGTGCCCAACATAGTACCAGTTGCAATTGTATTCTTTCCCATGATCAAGAAGTTCACAACTGATATAAAAAATATGGTAATTATATCTTGTCAAATTCCAAAGTGTTAATTTCATATAACATAGGGATTATAAACTTATAATCTAGGAAGGATGTCTTATGTACAAAATATGGTTGTTGTAGTCTTACCATAGAGATATGTGAGTTGAGAGAGAAATGTTATGGATAAGAGCCATGAGAATGGAGCTCATGAAAAATGGTGTGTAAAAGTGAAACAATCAACTAAAGTGAGGGTGTACAAAAAGTGTGTTGATCCACCTACATGAGTTGACTTGAATAAATCCATGTGAAAATTCTACATAATGAACCTCCTTTATTGTTGATTTATCAATAAATGTGCAACCAAATCATTGTATCAACATGACACTATATCAGTTCATGGAGCATAATTGTTCTAGGGAATAAGTGTCAACAACATGGCTCCACTCTCATTTTCCCTTTGTATTAACCCTTCCGACCACCTACCCCTTCAGCTACTCCTTGTACCACCATATATTTTTATGAAAGGGCCCATGATATTCCTCTATGCTACTCACCTTTGAGAGATCCTTCCACCATTCTCTAGTTTGAAGGCCGTCATATCAACCACCTCCAAGTATGAGTGCCTCTCCTTGGTTATTTGGGAAGTGGCCCTTAGCTCTTACCCCAACACCACTAAATCCCTCACTCTCTCTAATTCCATTTTTGGTCTCATGAACAAGTTGTGGAATGAGTGCAAAATTGCTCTAATTCCACTAGCTCTTAGTCACTCTAATTCCATTTAAGGGTTTACAGTTTAGAGACTATTTTTGCAGCACCATTTTCAGGACATTGTGGGTTTCCTTCATACCTTCAAAAATCATGGGGTCAACAACATACAGGTAAAATTTTTCCATAATGCAGGTTGAAATTACCATAAAAAAGATTCAAAATTTCCATAATGCAGGTCGAAATTTCCATAATCCAAACAAAAAGTTGAGGAATCCCAATATCCAGAAACATTGCTTATAAAGAAGGGTTGCATACCATGGTTTTTTCCAGAGAATTCTGTGGAATCTCCATGAGTGAAATTTATCCCGTCTTCCCTCCTTCTCTGTGCACCTCTCCCTCCTTCTCCATGCTCCTCTACCTCCTCCATGTGCCTCTCCCTCCTTCTCCTGTGCTCCTCTCCCTCCTTCTCCTCCTCTCCCTCTCTTTCCCCTACTACCCTCCACTCTGTGTGCGTGCATGCAACTATTCGTGCCAGTTAAAAAATATGAGCGCGATAGTCATGTAGTGATATTGTAGTTTGATTTTGGTTTGGGTTTTTATTTTGTGTTGTTTTGTTTTGGTTTTTATGTTTATTTTTTGTTTTTATATTATTTATATATAGTATAATTTATATATTATATAATATATATAATTTATAAATTATATATATATATATATATATATATATATATATATATATATATATATATATTATATATAATATATAATCCCTAACTCATAGCCCTCAAGACATAAAATCCCTAGCTCATAGTCCCCTATATATAGTCACGGATACATCCTTGTCACTTGACTAAAAGTGAGGGGCATTAGGAAGGATAATATAGAGATACCCCAATTGGGAATAAATAAAATTGTACAATTGTTCCTTTTGGATGGCTTCATCCTCATTTCTAGGCATAGTCATGTATACATCCTTGGTGATGAGGGGAAGAAGGGATTCTAGGAAATACTCTATAATAAATTGATCAATGATATTGGATTTTCATAGGGCACGTATTATACACACACATTCTATTTTGTTGTTGTATTAAAGAATAATAGTCAACCACCTCTTAGTGTATTGCATCTACAACAAGATCAACCTTTGTGATGGATACACCTATTGTTGTAATGGAAATTATGAATCTTGGTGCCAACGCCCTCCCACTCACCCATGTTCCTTACTACAGTGGGATGACTTGCGTAGGTCAACATTTGTATTTTATGTATTTTTTTTATATTCCTACTAGTGGATCACATGTCCAATGAGTTTCATCATAGTTAATTTTTGTGTACCCTTCATGGAAAAGGTTTACGATAATGAAATATGGTTGTGCCATTGTTAAAGGTAAATATAGCTACTCTAATGCAAGTCCATGATGAGTATATTTAGCTCACCAATAGAAGGAAGGATAGATCACCATCCGCCTTTCCCTAGGGATCATATGCATAACAAAAAATCAAAGAAAAAAACATAAGAGAAATACCTTTACACTAACATTTGTCCTTCACCTTGTGAAAAAATTGGTTAATTCCAAATATAGAGTCAATATCAAACTTGCACACATATCAAACAAATAAAATATTTCTCATTCCACTTTAAATTTCTAGATAAATAAGGTAAATTGAAATACACATGAAACTCTAAATAAATCTTCAGGTTAATCAAGCTCCTACCAATTCTAATATTTATGTATGGAAATACATTTCAAGTACACAAGAATTGGGGTAGAAGGGGGAAAGGGGGGAAGAATATAGATCTATATTATAATATTGAGAAGGTGATAACAAGTGTACAAATTACATTCTATAAATTATGAACATATGATATGATGTCAAACACTTAGGAGACTTAATCAATCAGGTGTCATTCATGTATACCCACTATCACATGTGATGGAACCTACCATTGATGATGCCCCAAGTTACTGCAAATGTCTCTAAATCCACTTCCTAAAATAATGAGTTGAATTTTATAGGAAGATATGCTCTAAAAGGAATGCATTGAGGTGTCTATCATCAATTGGTGCGAAATAAGATTAGGACCATGGATTGAGGTCTTGGACAATAAATTTGAGAGAACAAACCACTAAGTACAACTTGGAACTAGGAAGGGACCAGTTATATACACCAATAATTCAAGAGAGATTGAAGGGTGTTCCATAAACACTAGAAGAATAACCAATCATAGAAGTGAAAACTCAAAATCATGGTACATCTCCAATGACAATACTAAAACCCAATTGAATCAAAATAGGTTATTTTCTCAAGGGAAACAAAAATTACATATGCCACCTAATTACTAAATCATAGAGATATAAATTACACCACCCCCCTGCTTTTTTTTATGTCTTTTTCATATTACATAAAGATTTAAAAAGAATAAAAAATGCTAGAATATAGTGAAGGAGATGAGTGTCATTAGACATGCAACTACATTCCAAGAGAACATAAAAAACCTATGCAAAGAAAGAATAAACGGTGTCAGGAAAGTTATGTACACTCATCATCATGTCTCCTCTAGGGATATGGGGTCAAAACTATAGAAACATATGGATGCAAATGACAAGTGAAAAAAGTGAATGCAATGTTGGTGAGCATAAGGAAGAAAATTGCAATGGAGCATTCACCATAAGTTCACAAATGACAATAAGCAATGTATGTGAAAATGAATAAGAGAATAAGATCCCATAGGGAAATAACTAAAAAATAGATGAGAAGGAAGCATACAATTTTGAACTATAAGTCATGGTGCGACTAATGGGGCTCTTGGGAATAAAAGAAAAGGTCAGAATGGGCACAAAATGGAAAAAATAGGTGTTAACTAGACCAAACCATGACAGGTAGGCACTAAATGGCTGTTGTAAGCAAGGTCTCCTTGCCTAATGAGCATATGGTTAACAAAGCGAGGAATTTCCACACATATAAAAAGTAACTTAGATCACCTGAAAGATTGTTTTCCCATGAACAGGCCCACATCAAGTGAAGGAAGAAAATTAAGAAGGTATATGTGTTTTCCCATTCCATGTCAACAACAACTCATCCATTCACTGGGAACAAATTGATTACTCCACTAAATTAGGGTTTATGGTTTACATGATCAATTGATGATGGAAGAAAGTGGGTTTCTGAGTCAAATTTGAGTCTAGAAAACCTCCAATATCGTTAATGCATGTGAATAGTCTATCCATGTCAAATTTCAATGCATTCAGAAACAGTTTGAAAAAATTTCAACATTGGCCCCATTCATAGGTCATTGTTGCCCGTGTCTAGTCCTAGTACAATTTCCTTGTAAAATTTGTATAATATATTTGGAGAATGATAATTTTAAAGGTGCTAGGGCTATTCCTACACACCATGGCAAGATCACCTCTCATTGACAGACTGTATATTGATCCCTTTTAGTTTTGGGTTGTTAGTTTTTCCAATTGCACACACCTTTCAATCTAGTCAAAGTTCAATTAATGTCTCTTGTTACTATAGGGTTATAAAGCCTCATGATCCCAATGACTACATCCCTCCAACCTTCTAATATAATGAGCATTATGTGACAACTGTCATGAAGGGTGATGACTAAGACTAGGGGAAACTTTTGATGCCTCCACTAAATTATGGTTTATGGTTCTAAGGATTATGTTCACTTGATTTCACTTGTTTCTTATGTTTCCAAGAGATACTTGTAGTTGGAAATGATAGGAAGAGAAGTTATTAGCCTCCTAATGTTGGTTGGGCTTGGACTTGCTTTCCATACTTGGTATTATGTGTATTATGTTACATGTGCAGGTGCAAAGATTTGGATCTTGGAGCAGGTCCATGAAAAATCCCTTTATATCTTTTTCCCAAAATGCCAAGAATACCTAAGCTTATTTGTCTTTGTGTGTAGGTACTAGCTCGGGGAGTAGGAACTTGGAACTAGAACTTGGATTTCGGGCTAAGTTCTTTAAGTCAACTCAACTTTTACCATGCTCAAACTTGAGAGCCAACTTATCTTAAAATGAAAAATTTGGCTAAAAAAAACAAAACTTTTATGAGAAAACCTGACTTTCCAAATGAAGAATGGAGACATTTGTGGGAAAATTGACCAAAGATACATTTAATGAGCAGATTTGGGCATTTTTCGAATCAGGTTGTGTGAAGGATGGGTTGATGTTGTTGAAAAAGATGGAGGAGAATATGCTTCTCTCAATCTTAACCAGTTTTAAAAAATTCAGAAGCAATAGTCAATCTACATATCTTTGGGAACGAATCCCAAGAAATTAGCTGACTCTAAAAACTGATTGTACAACAAAAAGTACAGAACTTCTTCAGACCAATCAATGGGAGACAGACAACTAAAATTTAGAGAATAGTTCATGATCTTCTCTGGGTTTCGAGAATAGTTCATTCTCTACTAAACAAGGGAAACCATGCAAAGGTGGAAGCTCTAATTATGCCCCCCCCTCACATCACTCTCAATTTCCCCATACCCAATTTGAAATAATAAAGAACATGTAAAATACTATATTATACAAAATAAAAACATATAAAGATCATCATATAAAACACATACCTCTATATATCATTCATCTTCTTCTTCATCAAACTCAACATCATCAATATCATCTTCATGATGAACATTTTCATTTCCCCAATACCCAATCTATCTAGATTCAACAACTATAATTAAAAATTACACTAAGATTACATGAAAGAAAAAAAATATAAGAGATCTATAGTACAAATCACTCACCACATGTAGGAATATCATTGATATTATTCTTCATCCAACTCATCATATTCTATATCATCATCTGGTATTTCAGAATCATCGTCGAATGGATTGGCCATATCAACATCATAATCAATACTGTCATAATTTTCTATAATATCATCATCAGATATAGTGTCATCGAGAACATTATTATCTACATCATATGGTCGATCAACTTCTTCAAATTCGTCATCTGATGATACACGGTCTACCTCCTCGTGTTCCTCTGTATCACCTTCTAGTTCTTGAATATCATCTTCTTCCGGTACATTATACTTTACAGGCCTTCCTCTTGGATCATATCTAACAACAAGTGACCAACCCGGTTTACTAGGAACCTCGCAATAGAATACCTACTCACATTGGCTAGGAAGAACATAACTTTCTAGACCTGGCTCAAATGTCCTTGTATTAACCATGGTAAAACCATTATCATGTTGAATAACAGTTCTTTTGGGATCACATTCATTTATCTGTAAACGATACCATTTAACCTCAAACATAATTATCTTGAAGGATTTGAAGTCACACTCGATTATATCATCCAAATATCCATAATATCTATTTTATGTTAGTCTTGGATGTTTGTCATTTCTAGAGGAAACATTAGTGACTTGAATAATTGTAGTTATCCCTGAATCTGTGGTTTTCTTTGTGTCATCCACCCTTTTGACGTGAAATTTTCAACCATTATACCACATAGCTTTGTGGTGCTTCAACTGCAATATTCCCGAAAAGTACAAAATAAATTAATAATTAATAAACGTATTTAAACTTAATAAATATAAAAAAACAATACATCAACATTTTGTATAATAATAGAAAGTGCAGGTAAAATTTTATTTTTTATATGTTTATCTTTTAAACCATATGATAAATCAATCTCCCTCTACGTAAGATTGTGATATTCATTATGATGAGCTATTTTAATTAATGTAGTCACCCCTTCCCATGATAACCTACCATCATGTTCTTTAGATTGTTCTATCCATAGCTTCATCCAGTCAAGATTGTTAGCAATGTATAAATGTAGTGCATCCCACACTCGACCAACTACAATAAAAGAAATATAAATTAGTAAGAATAATGAATAATAATAATTGATGGAGGTATAATATAAATTGAAGAAATACAATATAGATAAAAATCAAATAATATAATACCTTTCACTTTCCTTATTTTACCATTCCCGACCAATACCTCCACTTCAGATATTTTGACATTATTGACACCCCAAATGCAATGCATATTAATTTTCCTCCCTAAATAAGGAAGATAATCACTAATATACACTAACTTTTGATATACCATATACCCCTCCACCATAGAACCCTCAGGATGTTCTCTTTGTCTAACTAAAGCCTTCAATGAAGTCAAGTGTCTCTCCACCATCCACATTGACCCTGTGTGTACAGGTCCACATAATTCAATCTCCTCAACCTGGTGTATAAGGTAGTGTTTTTGCGCATTGAAAAATGTTGAAGGTAGATACTTTTGCATTGCACACATTAAACGAGGAATTTCTCTCTTCCAATATTTTATATCTTCCTTATGCATTTATTTAGATGACAACCAACTACAAATGTTACGAGAACAAAATAGGTTTCAACAAAGACAATATTGTATACATGAATATTACAAGTAAAACACATGTCATCAACAACTTCTACAACATTTTTATTACATATAAATAATAATATGTAATTCATCTATCATTATTTACCTCATGTATTTTCCAAGGTCATATATAACTTGTTTTATGTTGTTGTCAAAGCTATTGGGCAAAGATAGAGGTATCACATACTGTAACAAAACAATGACACATTAATAAATTTATGATTTCATATTAACAATATATTTACAAAAATTAAAAATATTACATCGATTCTTACCAATAAATAACAAATATATGAAATAAATGACCTTGATGAATGTATGCCTGTCATGAGTTTTTAACCCACCAAATTCACCTTTCTTTGTTAATATATTCTTGATGTTTGAAGCAAATCATGTTGGAAATCTAATTTTTCGAATGAGCTCTTTTACAACATTGCTTTCATCTTCTTTAAATAACCATGGGAGGCTATTTCAATCGACTCCATTAGTCCTATTTAAATCAATAATATTTACCATTGCATGATTGGCTTCTTGAATGTCACTACAAATTTTAGAATTTTTTTCTTTGTCACGCCTTCCATCTAAGATTCTCCACAACATTTCTGTTACATTCTTCCCGATATGCATTGTGTCAAACAAATGAGTTATTTCTAGTTGCTCATAGTAGGGAAACCTACTGAATTGTTTGGAGAAACTTTTCATTCCTCATGGAAGCAAATCAATGCCTTGACGACCAACTATATGTTACATAAATGAAATTAACACAACAATTGTTAGATTATACATAGTAGACATGAGAATTCAACACAATTAAAAAATGTAATATATTGCATATGATGATGAAGATTGACTTACATTGACGATTTGATCTTTTATATTCCAACTTCCATAGGTGTGGTGTCATTCTTTGTGGTTTTGTCCCACTCTCCTCTTTCCCATTGAAAATATGTTTATCGGTATTTCGATACCTATGGTTCTTAGGGAGAAAGTGTCATTATTCATCAAACACCTCCTTTCCTAAACTTCTTGAATGACGAGATCTCATCATGGGACCACAAACTAGACATGCAAATTTACCCTTTCTTTGAAGACCTAGAAGATATGAATCAATGGTAACATTAGTTATATAGCATGTAATTATTTAAAAAACAAAAATTATAATATCATCAACATATAACTTATTTAAGTGTAATAGTGTGTTACATACCACAAAAATGTGTTAGTCCCGGTGCATAGTGAATTTTCCATGTAAGAATCCCATGGAATTAAAATCCTCTTTGACCTGTTGGTCTAGAGATGTCATACATATTGATGTCATCCCATAACTTTAACAACTCATAGACAAGAGGCTCAATATATACATTCATATCTTTCACTTGGTACTTACCTAAATGGTTAAAAAATACACATAATTACTACATCTTGTATACATATATGAAATTGTGCAATGAACAAGACAAATGAAATATTAAACATTAAAAGGACAATATCATTATAAAAATATACTTGGAACAATCATTGCCAACATTGTGTTCTCTCTCTTTATTGACATCCAAGGAGGAAGGTTATTGTTTATAACAAAAACAGGCCACACCTAGTAGATAGAAGTGAGCTCACCAAATGGATTTACACCATCAACTACCAATGAAATCCTAACATTACAAGGTTCTTCTTTAAAAATTGGCCATATTTATTCGATATTTTTATATAAAGAGCCATCTGTAGGAATTTCAAGAACATCATCTTCACTTCTATTCCATGCATGGTAATCTATAAATCGTGCTATGTTCCGACATCTAAATATTCGTTGCAGGCGTGGAATTATGGGAATATAATGAAGAACCTTGTGAGGCACCTTTTTTGTTAACTGATCAGTTCAATATCTATTGATTTGACATTGCGGTAAACTCGATTGAGATGCATATTGTCCATAATATATTATGTGATCATTGGGGCATGCATCAATAGCCTGATATTCCATTCCAATTTCTTTCCGAATGGAAGATAATTCTCAGTATGTGCAAGGTAACTTATTTGGTGATGGTAAGAAATATTCACCTATAAACCTACAACAACAATATACAAAAAAAAATCAATAATAAAAAATATATTAATCATTATAAATATTGCATCTTTAATTTAGACATCAATTGACACTGAAAATAAAATAAAATAAAAGTTGAAAATTGCATAAGACTGTAAAATTATGTTGCTTACCTTAGGATCTATGTCATACATGTGTTTGACAAACCATTTGATACCTTCAAGTTGACCAACAACATTACAGCAGAGAGAACACTTTTTTTTGTGCCTTCATATAGGGATTCAATGGCATTTTGAAGGCTAGGTTTATCCAAAATATATTCATGATCATTGTCCTCATCACTGTCATCATTATCATCTTGGAAGTTGTCCTCCTCCAAGTTGACATCATCATCCATTGGAGCATTATAAATGTCTTGGATCAATCTATTTGTCCCATCATCATCAATTGTATTATTAATATTATCATTTTCCATAGGAATGAAGTGATCATCATTATCCACACGATTAATTTCATCTTGTTCTTCAGTATTATCTCTATGAAAACGTCTTCGGGTAGGCGACATCACATTCTTAGGATGATTTTTCTTTAATAAAAAAATAGAAGCAATAAAATACAATTAGAGTATATCACAAATATTATTTTGAAAGATAAATTAAAAAAAAAAAAATTAATGTATAATACCCTTAAAGATATATAATAACTAATTACTTACCATGGGACGATATTCATTGCCCCCTTAAACATGCCCATTCTCCCTACAATTCTCTTCAACTATTTTTGAAGGTAATCTTCTTCCATTAAAACCCCTGCATTCACAACAAGGGAAATAACATTTCCCATCACCATGAATCAACATTTGCCACTTTAACATAACAAGCTCTCTTTTCTCGTCTGGAGTTGACATTGTAATTACCTATTACAACAAATCCATTGAAACATTATAAGTACAATATACAAATCTATTCAAATAATTTGGTCTATATTTAGATATTTGTAACGAAAATTATAGAGCATGTTCAGAAAAAATAAGGGATAAAGCATGAAACCTAAAATTAGCTAGAAAAAATAAGGAACAAAGCATGAAACCAATGCATTTCATATCCAATGTACAACACTAGATATTTGGGAATCTAAATGACACTTGGTTCTAAAGAAACACATTGACCTACACATAAACATCCAAACATAAATTAATCTTCTAATAATTTCTTTGTTGCGATCCACCTACTATTATGTTGTCAAAATCGAGGAACGAAATTGATAAAAGTGTAAGAAAGAGTTTGGGGAGAAAAATAAATCATGACATAAGAAGCGTAAAGGCAACTTTAATTCTCATAAAAAATGAAGATGTAAAGAAAATTAATTTGAAGACAACCAATCAAAGCTGGGAAATAATTCCTTGGTATGGTAATGATAAATGGTACACTATGTTAGCGATAAAAAATAACTTGCTAATGATTCCCAAATCACATGATAAGATGAGCATTAAGAAGAAGAATCATTTTCAATTTATTCAGATTTAAAGGCTTAGAGACAAGCTCGTAAAGCTGGTATTTCAATTTATAAATTGATTTTCTTCTTAAATTAATCCTAATTTTATTTTAGGGTTTTCGACGGCTAAGTGGAAAATTTGACAGTGTAGTGAGCCATCGAAAGATCTGAATTTCAGCGGCTAAAGGGAAAAAAGAAAGACCAATAAACTGACGAATGTGTTGAAGAGTCCAGAATTTAATTATTTATGCCCAGATCACATTTTTTGAGTTCCAGAACATGTGGGAATGGTATCAAATTAAAGATAATAATTATCAGAAGTTAAATCATCATCCTCATTAATTTCTGAAGACATATGGCGAAAGAAGGAAGCCAAATGGAATTTCTATTTTTGACAGAAATCGCCCAATTGTCAAACAAAGATCTCGAACTCCATGATATTCACCTACAGACTGCCAAGGAATGTTAAGAGGGTAAATTTTACCTACAATGATATTACTTGTCATATATGTTTTTGATTATATTCATTTTTAGTTATTTTCAAATCCATTTTTATAGGATCTTAAAATTGTGATGTAAAGGCTATAAAGCCTGAGACCTTTGAGGTTTATAAATATAAACCATAAAAACTTTCTAAGGAGTTAAAATAAACCATAAAATCTGATTTAAGGAGTGAAAATAAACTATAAAATAGTTCAATACCACCAAATTACTAAATCACACAAAAAAAATTGAAGTACTGACCTTCAAAATCTCATCTATGTAGAGTTTGATCAATTCAATGTTTCTCTTCTTGAAAGAGAATTGAAATCAAGATTTCATAAAAAAATAGAACACCATTGAATCATAACACCAGAATGATTGCCACAACTATAGAAAATGATTGTCACAACTATAGAAAATTTTTCATAACTAAGATATATATAGGATTGATTTCATCAGTCTTTTGACAAATTTGGTCAAGTTGACCAAACAATAAGTCAATGACCATTTGATTCTCACACATGCCATAGTTGGTCGTTATAACGACTAAAGTTCGCCGCTATAGAGACTAAATCATGGTTGGTTGCTCTAGCGATGAAATTTATTCTCTATAATGACCAACATGGAATGTTGGTTGCTAGAGTGACTAACAGTTGGACCCCGAAAAAAAAAAAAAAATTAGTCCAAAAAAAGAAAAAAAATTATGACAAAATTTTAAATCATCGTAATATTTCGTCGTAATTTCCGCCTAATGTAGTAGTGTTCCATGCCATTTTCATGCCTTTCCAAATAATTTCATTTCCATGCCAATGTTATGACTTACCAATACATGCCATGTCGTTCCATCGCGATGTCATTTCCATGCCTTTCCAAGCCATGCCATACGATGCCATTGTCATGTAACTTCCCATGCCTTGTCATGTATTTTCCCATTCTAACCTATATAACAATAAATATAACTTTCCATTTTCATGCCATCAATTTTCCATGCCTCGCAAAGCTAATAAATGATATTAATTAAGTTAGAATAGGATAAATATAACAACCCTTAACATAAGTAATCATTAAATGAAAGGGGGATGAAAATGAAATCTTAGATAAAAAAATTATTGTTGAAATGCAAGATGACACATAACAGCCCTATAATATTCAAGACATCATTATTATTCCTTCCAAGAGATGCCATAGCATGCCATTTCCATGCCATGGTATGCCATTTCCATGCCATGACATTTCCAATACTTTACAATCCATGCCATGACATTCCCTTGCCTTACCATGCATTGCCATGCATTTCCTTACCATGACGTGTCATGCCATGCATTTCCTTCCCTTACCATGCAATGGAAATGTTATGTTATGGTATGGTAACCATTGCCAATGGAAATGGTATGAATTTCCTTTCCATTGTATGGTATGCATTGGATATTGTATGGTGGTAAGGTATGGTATGCATTGGATATTGTATGGTGGTAAGGTATGGTATGCATTGGCATTGGCATTGGCAATGGCAATGGCAATAGAAATGGAAATGGTCTGGTATGGTATGCATTTCCTTTCCATTGTATGGAATTCATTGGCAATGGTATGGTATGGTATGGTATGGTATGCATTGGCATTGGAAATTTCAATGGAGCTGGTATGGTATGGTACACATTGCGTTTTCATTGCCTTGCATGGTATGGTATGGTATGGTATGCATTTTCTTGTCATTGTCTTGTATGGTATGCATTGGAAATGGTATGGTATGGTACTGTATGGTATGCATGGGAAATGGAAAGGCAATGCATTTGCATAGGTTTGCATTTCCTTGTCATTGTATGATATGCATTAGCAATGGTATGGTATGCTGTGGTATGTTATGGTATGCATTGGAATTGGAAATGAAAATGGCAATAGTATGGTATGGTATGGTATGAATTGCCTTTCCATTTCCTTGTGTTCTATGGTATGGTATGGTATGAATTTCCTTTCCATTTCCTTGTATGGTATGCATTGGCAATGGAAATGGTATGCATTTCCTTTCCATTGTATGGCATGCATTGGAAATGGTATGGTATAGTATGATATGATATGCATTGGTGATGGTATGCATTTCACTGTGATTGTATGGTATGCATTGGAAATGGAAATGGTATGCATTGCATTGTCATTGTATGGTATGCATTGGCAATGGTATGGTATGGTATGGTATGGTATGATATGCATTGGCATTGGCAATGACAATGGAAATAGCATGGTATGGTATGGTATGCATTTCCTTGCCATTGCCTTGCATGGTATTGTATGGTATGGTATGAATTATCTCTCCATTGCATTGTATGATATGCATTATAAGTGGTATGGTATTGTATGGTATTGTATGCATTAACAATGGAAATGGTATGCATTTCCTTGCTATTGTATGGCATGCATTGGAAATGGTATGGTATGGTATGGTTAAGGATTAAGGATAAGGATTGAGTGAAGAGAGGGTTAAGGATTGAGTATACTTTATTCATAGAATTAGATGGAGCTAGGGGTATCTATATCATGGTCTATGTCAAGCTCTAGGTCAACGTCTAAATCTAGATCTAGCTCTATGTGGTGGTTTAGGTCATGGTCTATGTCAAGCTCTAGGTCATCATCTAAATCCAACTCTAGATATATATCATGGTGTAGGTAATGGCCTATGTCTATGTCATGATCTATTTCATGGTCATCGTATAGGTTTGGGTCATTCTTGAAGTCTTTCCATGTCTAGATCTTGTTATGTCTAGGTTTAGGTCTAGTTCTTAACATGTCTAGGTCAAGTCCATTTCTTTCCTTTTGATCTAGGGAGGAGGGATGCCGAGAGAGGAAGAAAGAGATTATGAGAGGGGGAGAGGGGAAATAAAAGAGTGCGAGGGAGAGGGAGAAGGGGCGTAGAGAGTGAGAGAGTGATATTATGGGGGGTCTATGTCAAGCTCTAGGTCATCGTTTAACTCTATTTCTAGATCTATGTCATGATCTAGGTCATGGTCTATGTCAAGATATAAGTCATCATATAAATGTATCTCTATCTCTATGTCATGGCCTACATCATGGTCAATGTATAGGTCTAGGTCATGCTCTAGGTTTTGCCATTTATAGGTATTACTATGTCTAGGTTTAGGTATAGGTATTGACATGTATCAGTCAATGCCACTTCTTTCCTTGTGATGTAGGGAGGGAGGATGTAGAGTGAGGAAGAAAGAGAGTGTGAGAGGGGTAGAGAGGAAGAAAAAGAGAGTGAGGGATAGGGAGATAGAGAGGTGGGGTAGAGAGTCAGAGAAAAGGGGGGGGGGAATAGGGAAGGGGGGTTATATTGATGAAAAGAGATCACTACAAGGAAAAGACCCTCTAGCTGATGTTTTTTCGGATGCCCCTATAAAAATATCCCAAAAATCTATTTATAGCAGATTATATTAGCGGAGGTGAGTGAACAAAGGTTTTAGTGGATTTTTTACACTGGTGATTTTATAAGTACATAATACACCGGTGCATTTTCAACAACAAGAACATCAATGCGCTCAAAAGTAGCACACTCTAGCAGGGTTATTTCAAATAAAAAACAATATTATCCAGTGCACTACAGAAACAAGGATGCACTGGGAAATAATGAAGCACCGTAATAACGTTATTTTAAAAATACATAGTGCACAACGTAACAATGGAATCATCGATGCATTGTTAGTAGAGCACACCTTTATATGGTTAAATAATAAACATTTACGCAACAATGTAGGATTGTGTCAAAAAAAATACGGATGCCCCCCATTATATCATGCGCACCAATGCTCCAATATGGAGCACCATTTTAGGGTTAATTTCCAAATTTAGGTGGTGCGCTCTATAAACCCAAGTGCACTAGGGAATCTATTATTATACTGCATCATGTCATGCTTAAATTTTGTTTTTCTCTATTGTAGTTTTTCAAAAAAGCAAAAGGCAATGAATTATGGAGTCATATACGCATCGGTGCACACACAAACACATGTGCACCTTTCGAGGGATGTTTTTATTTTATATATAACCGATGTTCTCATTAAACATGTATGTCCTTGTGTAGTTGTGAAGCAACTGCATAGGAACAGTGTTTTATTAAAAAAAATTACTGATGGTAAATTTTTTTTTTACCATTTTTAGTGTTGAAGAGATCAAAAGAACTGGTGCAACCTTTTCCTATCTGAAGTTCCCTTCCATTAGTCCTTTCCTTGGTTGCATTCCTTTCATCTGTTGTTGGGTGCATGAATTTCAAAATTTTACAAACGGTGGGAAAAATAAATAAATTTGAGTACGTCGCGACCATGCCTCCCCGACAAAAAAATATCTAGGTAATATCCTTGTTTCATCACCACTCCAATTTTCACTGGTTTAAAATTTAAAATTGAGTGAAATTTTAAGAGTAAAAAGATTAAAAAAATTGCATGATGTGTTCGAGGCTCTCGAATCAAATGACATACAATGCGACTTGTAAATTTAGAGGGCACACTACATACCTTGTTACATTTATCGACGAGGCATTGGTAAACATAAATGGAATGACATGTACATTTTATGATGCACCAAAGAAAATCATTTAACTAGTGGGGTGGTGCGTTAAAGTAAAAATAAGGGATAGGGGTGTTAAAGTAAATAGCGCACCGCCCTTATCAGATATATTTTACGCAGAGCATTCGTAAATATGTGCACCGGGGCGTTCATGTTTACCAAACACACCACTGAGAATGTAACATTGTGTTACAGTGTAGCCAATAAGTTTTTTGGTGGCATCGTGCATGGTGCGATAGTAACGACTAGAACACATCGTTATAAAGTTCCATACTCGAAAATTTGTTAAAGTTTATGTAATGGTGTGAATATGTTAGTTACACACATCGGTGCGTGTAGGGAATGTAGATGCACCATGTTTTTTTGTTGATTTTAAATAATTGTTGATCTACTTTAAAATTTTAATTTGTCTTTTGGTTTAAGCGGTGCGTATGTTAAATGTAACACACTAGGTCATAATGTTTTTAATGTAGTGCCCCGGTGCGGTATCGTTTTCCAATGCACCACATAACACAATATAATTATTTTTTTGGTGCTTTAGTTTACACTAAAACACCGGTCACGGTGCTCACAATATATATGGGTGCATCACTGATGGTGCGTGACTATTTTGTTGGTGCACATTTAATGCAATTATCTTATTTTTTGAAGTTATTTTTCTATATTTATAGATAAATTTACCATTCATTATATTTTTGTTAATGTTTTATTTATGAGTGAGGTTGATGTATTTCATATGATAATCATGCATTGATGTGAGCAGAGAGAGTAGTAGAAACAACAGGAGTAGAGGGTGGACTTGTACATTTTTGTACAAGAATGGGAGGCGAGGGAGAGGGGAAGGGATTTGAGCCCTCAAACTATTAATCCAACAACTCATTCTCTCTTAAGATATGTAGGCATCCTTAAGTAATATGAGGAGGATATATCCCTTAAGGGGAACTTCGTGTTAAGAACCAAATATCAATATAGCATAGAAAATCCTCAGAAAAAGTACTCAACGCCTTGAAAAAGAGAGAATTTCAGATAATAAGCCTCTTCAAGGGGGAAACCTCTTTTTACCCCACTTAAATGTTCAAGTACAAGATGATTCAAAATGAAAATGT
>ML788081.1:4856-32610 GCA_009831015.1 Picea engelmannii
CAGATGTATCATATGTATTTAATTTAAACAAAAACAAACACCTAGCACCTTTTTTGAAAACAGGTTCGGACAGATGGAGTAAGGTGGCTCCTCTGAACCGAGAGGCAAATTTTGTATAAATACATCGCCAAAAGAAGAGCACAAGGCTGGACTTTTTGTGGACTAATTGTAAGAGAGTTTTTTGCATCAAAGGAGTTTATACAAGCAATTTGAAGATCCCCGATTCTGTCACAACTATGTTGCAAGTTTGTTTCGTCATGTTCTTTGTTTCTTTTCATTTTGCTCTAAATAATTGACGTGTATCACCGTAATTTAGTACGACCACTACGATGGTGAAAGGTTTGCAAATTTTCCTTCTGTAATCGTCTCTTGTCTTTCCTCTGCACCAGCTATTAGCGGGTGTAAGACCAATTTACGTTTACAGGATTTTATGTTTATTTACACTAGGTCAATTATGTTTTCTTCTGTGTATATGTGAGTTTTCCATTGACAGGAACTTCACGTCATCCACAGCTTAATGTTTTCTTCCATTTCCCGTTATTTTCATCAGGAGCAACATAGATACAGGAAAGGGCCTTCAATCTGCATTTTTATTTCGTTTGTTCATGCAAAGGTTTTTCTTTATTTTTCGTCCGGATTAAAACAGCCTAAAAATTCCCTCATTTAAAACCATTTCCATACTGGAATCGTTCCTAAATGACTGTCCCTACAGTAAATCAACCTAACATTCAACTCGGGATATCTGATCAAACTAATATCACGTTAAGTCTTTTCAGCACGACCCTTAGAACTGCTAGTACCTGGGAAGAATTAGAACGTTCATGGGTGGCCATTGAACAAGATATCGCAACCCAGGAATAGTTGGAAGCCAGAAAGCGTGAACGTAGAAACCTTCATTAGCTTCCCACACCGAAGGTTAATGAAATCCTTTATCAACCATTACTATACTTTCGGATGCCTTGACACTGTACTTTAAGCCTTAGTACAGACTCAGGAACAACAGTAATGATAAATGGTACACAATACATCTTTTACTGTCCAAGTTTAAAGCCTCATACTTTGATTCATCCCCGAAATCAAAATATTAGATTAATAAGAGGAGGTGGATCTATTATCACCCAAAATCACACTATATAATATTAAGTCCCTAATAAAAATTAGGGTAGCTTTAGGTATACACAAGAGTACAGATGCCCAATATCACCACAAAATCCATTGCTCTTCACTTCTAGTTGGTTCTTTTCCAACTCAAGGAGGAATCCCTAAATGTAAATTTACTAAGGCAAGTATACTTAGATATTCAAGAAGTTCCATGAAATATAAGAACAAAATTAGAGTGATTGAATCTAATTAGAGTGATTGTAGTTGAATCAGTAATCGTTTTACTCTGTCAAAAGTGGATAAACCATAAAATCTTTCTAAGGAGATAACATAAACCATAAAATATGATTTAATGAGTGAAAATAAACCATAAAATAGTTCATTACCACAAAATTACTAAATCACATAGAAAAATTTTAAGTACTGACCTTCAAAATCTCAGCTATGTAGAGTCTAATCAATTCAATGTTTTTCTTCTTGAAAGAGAATTGAAATCAAGATTTCATAAAAAACCAAAACACCATTGCATCAAAACACCCAAATGATTCCCACAACTATAGAAAATGATTGTCGCAACTATAACAAATTTGTCATAACTAAGATATATATAGGATTGATTTCATCCGTCTTCTGACGAATTCGGTCAAATTGACCAAACAATAAGTCAATGACCGTTTGATTATTACACGTGCCACAGTTGGTCATTATAATGACCAACATGGAATTTTGATCGCTAGAGATACTAATGTGGAATGTTGGTTGCTAGAGCGACTAACATTTGGACCCCCCCAAAAAAAGTAAATTTAGTCCAGAAAAAGAAAAAAAATTACAACAAAATTTTAAACCGTTGTAATATTTTGTCATAATTTCCACCCAATGTATTAGTTCCCCCAAGTTTGGAATGCTCTTTTCAATGTCATGGATAAAAATACTTGGGGGAACCTTGCATATGGATCTCTCATATGCTATTATTATCGTTTTTGGGGGAGAGCATAAAAGACTTTACTAGCTCAATTTGCTTACATCATTAGTGATGAAGAAAACCCCACAAATCATCCTATTTTTTCTCTTGATACTCATTTGGGATCTAGCATCTTGCAGCTCACTGATTCTCTTGAACCTCCTCTTGAAATCAAAAAACATTATGTTACCTTTTGTGAGGAATCTCCTCTAACCACCTTTGTTTAGAAGATGTTCTTTAATGGATCCTCTTCTAACGAAGGTGTTGGTGCTGGAGTGGTGTTTGTCTCACCAACTCAAGAGACTATATCTTTGTCATACAAACTAGAATTTGAAACTACTAATAATGTGGCAGAG
This sequence comes from Picea engelmannii, assembly GCA_009831015.1. Taxonomy (NCBI): domain Eukaryota; kingdom Viridiplantae; phylum Streptophyta; class Pinopsida; order Pinales; family Pinaceae; genus Picea; species Picea engelmannii. Next base: position 7,275 of record ML788081.1, read on the forward strand.
TATGAAGCTCTTGTCTTGGGATTGAGAGTTTCTAAATACATGGGGATAGAAGAGCTATTAGTATTTGGGGATGTTGAATTAATAGTTCATCAGATTAAAAATCTTTATCAAACTAAGCACCCTAGGCTTAGATCTTACAGGAATGAAGTGTGGGACTTGGTCAACAGTTTTTTCTCAGCTTTTAACATTTCATTTATTCCTAGAGAAGAGAATTCCATGGATGATTTTTTGGTTGTATCAACAAGCAATTTCAGAATCCCCTTACCACCTAAACTCAAGTATGATGTAGAAGTCAAGTACAGGCCTTCTATACTAGACAATGTAAAATATTGGAAGTTGTTCAAAGATGATCTAGAACTTAAAAAATTCCTCGATAATGTTGATGAGTTTTCTGCATTACACATTGATTAGGATCATGATTCTAAAATTAATCCTCATGCTGATGTTTTCCTTAATAAAATTGCTAATCATCATATTGGGAAACTACCTAGCAACCACATTCCAAAAGTTCTAGTCCCTTTGGAAATATTATTTGACGGAAATGATGTGGTGGTGAAGGGGAAAGTATCCACTGATGATGATAACATAACTGAGTGCAATTTCGGCACATAAAAGGATCCAAAATATGTCAAATTGTTAAACATCCTATCAAGAGAGAAGAGAGCAAAATATGTTGAGTTGTTAAAGGAATTTGTTTATGTATTCACTTGGACTTATGAAGATCTCATAACTTATGACACCAGCATTATAGAGCACAAGATCCCATTAAAGGAAGAGACCAAACCCTTCAGGAAAAATTTGAGACAAAACAATCCTATGTTGTTGCCTGTCATGGAAAAGGAGGTAAAAAATCTTTTAGATGCTAAAATTATTTTTCCTTTGAGGTATTCTGAATGGGTGGCCAAATTGGTCCCGATGAGAAAAAACAATGGAGAAATAAGGCTTTGTGTTGATTTCCATAATCTAAACAGAGGTTCTAAAAAGGATAATTACCCTTTGCCCAAGATGGGGCACATATTACAAAGGGTGACAGGTGCGACCAAGATGTCCATGATTGATGGTTTTTTTGGTTACAATCAGATTTTTGTTTTACCAGAAGATAGAGAGAAGATTTCCTTCACCACTCCTTTGGGTACATTTATGTACGCCAAGATGCCCTTTGGTTTGATGAACACAGGGGATACCTTTTAGTGAGCTATGGACATAACATTTATTGGAGAGAAGGAAAAGTTTTTTGTTATCTATTTAGATGACATAACGGTGTTCTCTAAATCTGATAAAGAACACTATGATCATTTAAAAAAGGTCTTCTTGAAATGCATAAACTTTGGTCTCTCTTTGAATCCAAAAAAATCATTGTTTTCCATGAAGGAGGGAACATTATTGGGGAATATTGTGTCATTTGAACAACTAAGTATTGATTCCAGCAGGGTTGAAGATATCCAAACTTTGTCACTTCCTAGATCCAAAAAGGAGGTTCAATATTTTCTGGGAAAAATTAATTTTTTGAGAAGGTTTGTGTAATATCCCTCGGCCAAACCATATTGTAAATGTAATGTAAGTGTACTTAAGCTAGTGTTTTGGGTGGGAAATCCCTCCTACAGACTATCATTAAGGGTTTTATCATGCATGAAAAAATGACCTAAAGTCTCCTACTTTTTACCAACATCCCAATCATAAATCCCATTATTCATATGCAAATTCAAGGTTAAAGAGATCCAGTTAATGCACCTTAGTTTTCGTTTTTGATGTCGATCCATTTAATGCTTGGTCTCTCCTTGAATGAAACTCTCCACCCAACGCTGACCTGCATTCATAAAATACAAACAAAGAACTCTACATGCATATAACCTATAAACTAATGTGTTACAGATTCTATCAAAATATAATCAAATTTAAATATTGACAATCTCATATGGCGGGACGAGAAAAGTACTTATTTTATTAATCTCACAAGAGTAACCTTACAATCGTGAGATCAACCACTTCTCCTTAAATATGGTCCTGGGATCCCCTTCAATTATGCTCTGACTGCTTCTGTATATGCTTCATTTCACACAACAGTTGCAAAAGGTTGGGGCAAGGGGAATACTAAATCGAGTATAGTTTCTTTGCTATGATTTTCCTCCATCCAAATGGTACCCCTACCTCTTCTTTTATAGGCTAGAAAGGGCTAGGTATTTGGTCGAGTGACCGACTATGGATGGTCAGTTAGTTTAGTTAACTTACCCAAAACTGTGTGTTCCATCTGCAACTTTCCATTTTCCATGATTTTTTAGGTATACACGGGTTGTAGTGGGTCAGCTAGTGTACACACGCGTGCAGTAGTGGAGTAGGGCGCGTATGCCTTCAAAATAATTTTTTTTTAAGAACTTGTTCAGTAGTGGCTTGGAAAAGAAGGTGAATGAGATGGTCCAATGCCAGGTAAGCATGTCTGGTGCATTTTAGGGCTATAAAAGATGCCCCCTATGAGGTCAGAAGAGCATTTGATTGTCGAAATACATTATCAATATTCACCAACATACTAAACAAGTGAGCCCAGGAACCAGAATTCCGGAGGTGCCATCTGCAAAATAACAATTGTCTCACTGAGGTGGGAATACCCATGCTCTAAATGAAATAAAATCATGGATACCAATCAAATACATTGTATATCCATGTCATATAACTATATAAAGTGTAGTCGCGAGCAATAAACAACATATCTACATCTAAAAATAAAAAAGATATACATGTATAGTATTTGTCTTCAAGAAGCGAATAAGGCCTAATGGCTAGAGATGAGGCCTTTAGAGCTTGAGAAACAACTTCAAAATCTTCAGAACTTGGGTAGGAGTGTAATATGAGTGTACAAATTCACTACCCAGAGGTCTTCGATGGCTTGTGAGGAATGGACTAGAGGATTTTGATGATTAGGTTGACGGCTTCATGCATTTCAAACAAAGACTTGATTGAGCTTTTGGAATGACCGAGCATGAGAGTAAGAGACAATATGCAGAGGGGGCTGACTCAATATTGGTAATAACTTCCCTTGGACAATAGCACAACATAAGATGAGACTCAGGAAGCATGATATTTTGACATAAGTTCACGATGCAGGAGGCACCACAAACTCTCCATATGTTTGGAAGAATAACCAAACAGAGGAGGACACAACTCTATGTAGTGGGAATAGCTTCCTAAGGTCATATTAAGTCTCGGGTCTTGACGAACAAATGAAAGGATGTGATTTGTCCAAGGGAGACTCATTGTGCTACCAATAAAAAGAAAATACTTTTCCCTTCCTCTTTTTGGGTTATATTTGATTTTTTTGTCTTTTTCAATAATTTTGGAAAGATTGAAAAAGAATAAAATAATGCTATGTTACAAAGGAGAATCGAGTGTCACAAACATACTAGTTCCAAGCACACAGAACACAGGGATGCTCAGGGCAAAGGGACATATGCAGGAAAAGGACACTCGGGAAAAATCCTTCATGGGCCAAAGGTGTCAAGACACAGAGGCAAAGTGCTACAGGGCTTGCATATAAGGCATGCTTCAGATGGTTCAGTTGAGAGAAACATGGAGCCGACATTAGGCCAAAGATGAAGGTATGCAAACATGATTAATAAGACACACAATGGTAATGTCCTTCGATGTATTTTTAATGAGCCCAGAGAAGGTAAGCTCGATGGTTTTTCATATTTAGAGAGTCTGAAAAAAACGTAAAAGGAGACTCCACTGTGGGTACCTTTTTCGAATATAGTATAGTCGGTTTTAAAAAGGGGTAAATTAGCACCGAAAAGACATCTATTCAAAACCATTTTAACGAGTGTGATAAAGACAAGATCACTCATAAATTTTTTCATTTTTAAGGAGTCTGAAAAAATCTTAACTATGGACTTCGTCAGGAATGTTCTTCTGGACCAATTTAATGAGTGTGAAAAAATAAGGTCACTCATCGATATTTTCAATTTTAGGGAGTCTGAAAAGAGCTTAATTATGGACTTCGTGGGGGTTCCTTTTTCGTAAATTTAGTCCCTCGGGCCTGAAAAAGGGTTAAAATCATACCTGAGAATACTCTTCTAGGGAACCGAATCTCCTAGAGTATACCTTTGTTCATACAATTGACCATCTAGACTGAAAAAGGGGTAAACTACCGTTGGATAGATGTGAATTTAAATTTTAGTTTAGCGAGCATGAAAGGCCACAAGATCACTCGACAATCTTTTCATTTTTAGAGGGTCTAAAAAGGGCTTAAAAGAAGACTCGTTATGTTCTGGGATTCCCGAGGGTGAGGTCAAGAGTGATAATGCATCATGAAAAATGAGGCTCAAACTCATAATCGGGATAAACTAATAATGACTCCCAATACTATAGTCATTAGTGACGGCATGGACACCGAAATGCAGCTAGAATCTACCTAGGGCATTCATGTTAAGGTAGGCTCTACCACTAAAATATGACACTTATAAAGCAACAATGATGGTTCTATGTCACAAATCGGTGGGATTGATCCTATGGAGTAGTGATAATGACAACGAGATGAAAAAAGTAGAGGTGGAATCCTAACTTAAATGCAACAAGTCGAAAAAAATGAATTTTTACCAAAGGACCTTTAAAAAATACCCAAATATTCAAAAAGTTTCCCAATACCCAAAGTAACAATTATCGTAACAATTCATATAAAACTCTTGACTCATACTAAATGATTTTCAATTTAGAAAAAAAGACAAAAGGGTCTAAAAATTGACAAAAAGTGGCCAAAAAGGTCTATAAATAGAAGTTGGAAGCTCATTATCATTATTACAAATTGAGAAATTGACTAAAATCCAAAAATACCCCTTTGTGAAAAAAATTGATTCTGGGAGCTTTGGTGGATAGAACGAGCTTCCAATTGGACCAAGTAAGTACACATTAACCCCCCTTTTCATTTCCATTCTTCCTTTATGCATTTTATTTTGTTTTTTGAGGGGACGTTGACCTTAAAAAGGTCACCCCTACGTATACGCGGGCTATCCTAATACATCCTATGTGTGCATGCATGTAGAATAAAAACTGCAGGCATGCACATGCAACTGTGTGCATTACAGCCTGCATGTACCCTCTAAGATGTGGAAAAAATAAAAAAAATGCAAGGGCTAATCTCTCGTAAACTTGTAAACTACAGGATGTATGTTTACTAGAGATAAAGGGAGCATGAGGACATTGATATTTTGGTCGAAGAGGACCCTAATTCTCTTGCCGCATTAACGCAATGTGGTTTGATAAAAAATTTCCATTGTCATTTCATGTGAGCACAACCTAGGCTACTGAACGCCTTGGTTGACTATTGGTACCCTGACACAGAGGCCTTCATGCTTGAGGTTCAATCGTTGACTCGAACGACCGAGGACATATACTTTTTTATTGGCCTCTCAAGGAGAGAGGAACCAATCAATTTCCTCACTTTTCCTTCTAGGCCTTTCAACATAGCGGAGTTGATTGGACTTCACTGTGAAGCCGGTACCAAGAAGATGGGCACGCAAGTGCCAATAAGAAATATGTTTTACCTATCATTGAAACTGATAGTTTTGCTTATTGAGCGAATCACTGGATCTATGAATCTACATCAGGCCTCCCGGATGCACATGAATTATGTGATTCAGTGCTTAAATGCACAATTTTTTGACTGGAGTACCACATTGCTAGACTGAATGAAGAGGCAGTTGATGGAGTGTCATATGCGGAGGCATAGAAAATTTGGATTTGGGACAATCCTTTGTGATTTCTTCTTTGAGAGAGTACCAGGTCTTAGTCCTAGAGAGACGATATGAGGGAACGAGGCCTCTCACCCCACACTATGCAGATGGATGACACTATTGCTGCAACAGGGGGGGGGAGGACCATTGAGTCCTTGGATAACAAGTTTTTTGCTTGATGGGCATGAAAGATTCTGGTTATAGAGGACTACACCTATGACGGGATCGACTTCTCGAGAGATCCTGAGATTCTGGTACCTCCCAGAGAGCAGCGAGGAGAGATGGGTAAGTTTTCTTTTTTTTTTCTTTCTTTTTCAAATTTATTTAATTTTTATGTTGTTTCTATATATATCATTTTTTTTGTATATACTAGAGTATCTGACAATTAAGTATGTGTTATGTAAATATGTGGGGCCAGTGTGTCTAGCAAGCTTCGCGAGGAATAGGCGACGTCCTCGACCAGAGGCAGTACCAGCTACAGCTGGCAGACCAATAGCAGCAGGGGGACCTCCAGCTGGTGAGGCTAAGAGAGTTTTGAGATGGGTAGAGAGGAACTTTACCTCGCTTACTCGCACAGCCCCCATGGTAGAGATCAAGGATCTATCACCATCCATGCAGCCTCATGTAGTGGGGGCACCATAGACATGGGTTCGACTTTTTCATCAATTGGAAAACATCATTGATCATTATAACAGGGCCAATAGGCCCTGTCCTTAGTTAGGTTGGACAGCTTACGTGCCAAGGGAACTACTTGTATATTTTTGAGGGAATAAGCCCCATGACTTTCTACTGGACTTATTTTTGAGGCTCTTGTGCCCACCCATGTACTCTGATATTTTTGATATTATATATGGATTTTTATGTCTTTTTATGTCTTATGGATTACATCTACTTTACAAATGTATTTACATGTGCATGTGTGTGTCTTTGTTACATGTATGCAAGATGCTAATCTAAAATTTGATTAGCTAGAGTATCTGTAACTTGATTTAATCTCCTAGGAACATGAAAATATGTAATATAATCAAATTTTCATTCTAAGAGACGTACCCTAAGGAATCGTCGGTGTAGAGTAGGGTCATGAATACGATAGACTCAATTTAACCGAGACACAACCATCTGAGTGTCTAAATAGACCTAGAGGTGAGATATACCAAGTGACAAAGTGTCATGAAGTAACTCAATAATTGCGCTATATTCGGTGACATTGTTTGTGGTGTCACCTAAACATATACCTACTGAAGATAGCAACTGGCCCTAAGGTGTAAAAATTACCCAAGCTATGAAGGCAAGCCTCCGAGTGTGCCAGCTAGAGCTGTCCACAAATCCAATGAACACCTCTGATTCAATTGACATCTGCCACAATGAAGAAGATGACATCAAAAAATGACGCCTATATAAAACCAAAAAACCAAAAAGCAATAGTACAAAGACTATACACATATTACAAAAATCCACCCAAGGCAACCCACCTATGAGTAATACTTCTTGAGGTAGAGCCCATTTATAGGCTCTTCCAAAACAATTCCCTCAAATTACACCAGACAATAAGAGACCTTTTGTAGTACTTCTTTCACGATGAAAGGTCTGAACCACATGGGTTTGAACTTGCCTGCCCACAGGGGGTCCTTATCTTGGTCATAGACCAGGACAAGGTCACCTTCAGAGAAAATTTGAGGACGAATGGACCGATCATACTAACACTTGAATTTTTTTTTGTGAGCCTCGTTAGACAAGGCCGCATCACAATGTTATTCATTGAGTTGTTTGAGGTATAGTAACCATTATTCAAGTGGAGAATTATCTGTCAATAACTGTACGGTCAACTTTAATGATGGGATCTGGCATTCTATAGGCAAGTTTGCTTCCATCCCATAAATGAGTTGAAAAGGTGAGAAACTGGTTGCAGTATTAATAGACGTTCGGTAAGCCCATAGTGTCGAATACAACATCAAAATCCAATTTGACTTGGCCGAATTGATCGTTCATTGTAGAATGATTTTAAGATATTTATTTACAGCTTCCACCTGACCATTTTCTTGGGGGTAATAAGGTGATAAATGTTCCTACCTCAACCCAAGATTTTATGTTAACTCAGTCATCATTTTGTTTTGAAAGTGACTACCATGGTTAGTGACAATCTCTCTCGAGACATTGAACCTTTCTATTATCTGGTTGAAAAAAAAGATTTGTTGTCTCCCCATCATCTTTGAATGTCGGCATAGCTTTGACCCACTTGGTGAAGTAGTATACTGCTACGATGATATAGCAGTGCCCCCTTGATGAAGGGGGGTTTCATGTCATGTAATCAATCCCCCATTTAGTGAAGGGACCAATGGTAATAACTGGAAACATGGGAGCAGGGTGTGCCCTCATCTTCCGAGAGAATATCTGACATGGGTGGCACTTCTTGACTGATTCAACACAATCTTTGATTAATGTTGGCCAGAAGCAACCAGATCGTAGAATATTTTGGGTTTTTGCCAACCCAGACAAAAGACAGCCACATGCTCTAGTGTGGAAATCATTAATCATGATTTCCTCTTCTTCATGAGTGAGACATTGGTGAACAATCTAGTCTACACTTCGACGATACAATTTGTCCTCGAGTATGAGATAGTTCTTAGCCTAATGGTGTATACGACGAAGCTCATCATGAGAAGTAGAGGCAAGACACTTTAAATTCTGAATATAGACAAGCACATATCCATACCAAGGGTCAAAATATGCAATCAAAAACATGTCTCCTTTGATAGGTGAGTCGTCGGGTATAAGATCACCTAACTCGATCGAAAGTTATGATATGAGTTCTGTGAAGACCATCAACTTTTTGGATTTTTCCGAAACGAATTCCAAGTCGAATTCCTGGAGGATAACTATCCATCTATTGATTTTTCTGTCGATGAATCATCATGTCGATACATATTGAAATGGATTCATGACATAAATGACGATGGTTTTGTGAAACAAAATATAATGACGGAGCCATTGGATAGCATGAACTGCTGCCAACGCAAGTTTTTCAATATGGGAATAATTGAGTTTCAGTCCAACTAGGCCTTGACTCAGGTAGTAAATCACTTATTCTGAGAGTAAATCATCCTCCTGAACTAATACCATACTGATGGTCGACTCTGCATCGACCAAGTATAATAGGAAATCTTTATTATAATTGGGTGGTCAAAGAAGAGGGGTTTCTATGAGGGCAGTTTTCAATGCTGTGAAAGAGCATTGAGCGGCTTCGTCCCAATGAAAAGGAATGTCCTTCAATAAACTCATAAAACCCTTTGTGATCTCGACATAGTTTGCAATGAAATGCCGTAGAAACTTCATGTTGTTTTCTGGGTGAACCGTTGGTGAGGCCTCTGCACGACCACCTCTGACTGGATAGCTGACTGGGCTTGGATAGCTCATCGACTACTCGATCAGATTGCAAATCTCTTCCCATGGAAGGTGACTGGGAATTCTGACTTTGAGAAATCTATGGTATACTTCATCCATCTCCATGTACTTGGAAAAATTTGGCTTGGTGATGAAGATGTACCAGATCTCATGTTGTATGCTGATGTCCAACCGTAAAGCATCTAAGAATGCCTTGCCTGTGATACTGCCTTGTATTCCTGAGAATTTTGAGTTGTCATTAGCCAGAGCGGCTAGTTTCTTTTTGTAATCGGCAAGGGTCATTATCTTATCATTTATAACTCTCAAACCAGGAAAGCCATTCTTCTGCAGAGCTTCTATCTTGCTGAAAAATCTTTGTACTCCTTCATCCATGGTCTGTACCTTTTCCTCTAGCTGCAACATCAGTCATCTCTTTGTCAGGACCCTTTTGACCTCAAGGATGGTCTCTGTCATATCTTCAATATTCAGATCCTCTAGCTCCTCTCTACTTTTGGAATTCAGAAATTTGATGATCTCACCAGTTTCTGTGGGCACCTCTCCTAGTTCTGTTCTTATCTTCTCGATAGCCTGTTGACTTCTTTGTACCAGCTCATTTTGCTTGAACATGATTTGTATCATTGGCCATATTTCATTCATGGACTTGGTGATATCCATCCAGACACTTTCTTTGACTTCAACAAGTGTTTTGCCCACCACTGTTTTCTTTTGAAGCTGTTGCAATTCCTGTTTAATCTTGTCTGAAGTTTGTTTCTCCTTGGTGTAGATAATTTGGAAGGAAGATTTGAGTTCCTGAAGGTTATCAATCTCCTTTTTAAGCCTGCTAATCTCTGTCTCTTGAAAGTTCATGTGTTCCATGGATTTAGCCAGCTCGACTGTCTTCTCCATAACTATCAGTAGAGTTATCGAGGGGATTTCTGATACAGACAATGTGCTGAATCCTGTGAGTGGAACTGCACTCAGTGGAATGACCTCCATGGGATTTGACTGCTCCTTTTCTTTCACTAGTTTTTCCAATTCCACTTCCATCTCCTTCAACTATGCATTCTGCTCCATGATCAGTTTGAGCATCTCATCCTTTTCTCCTTCAGTCTCCACTATTTCCTTTTCCTGTGAGTCTTCTGTTGGTGGTAGTTTTAACTATTTCCTCAGAGATGCGATATCATCATTTTTCTTTTTGAGCATCTCCTTGACTGCTTTCACATTCGAGGGGTCGTAACCGATCTTGAGGACCAATTCTTCCAATGTATTTATCCTGTTATCCTTGGAAAAGGATCATATTGTTTCTAACTTTAGTTGTGTCTGGATGTTGTTCAGAGATACTTGTAACCTAGAGGTAGTAATAGAATCATTTTCCAATCTGGAGAAAACCATTTCTCCAGTTTTCCTTTGCAGATCCATTTGATCAGTTGGATGCACATCTTTAGTCTGAAATTTGAAAGTTTCCCTTTTGTAATCGGTGATTACTTTCATTTCTGGCACCTATGCTTGAAGAAACGCCATGTGCATTCTACCCTTCTCAGTGTCGCAGGCCGACAACAATCTATGTTGAGCAGTTGTTGTTTGCTTCTAGAACTGAGCATATGTGTTGTTGGTTAGCGTCTGATTTTTCTTTTTGATCAACTCGTACTTCTCAAAAATACTCAACTTTGGTCCTATTTTTCTTGGCTAGTTGACTGGTGGAGTATCTGTAGGCTTCTTGGGAAATACTATGGTTATGATCTGTTTACTGCGTGTACTAAGGAGTGATCGATCCACCTCCATAGTTGTAGTGGATTGAATTGCCTTTTTTCCAGCTATGTCAGGTGCATGAGAGGTTTTTGGCCTCTTTGTGTGCAATTGGAACTCTTCAGATGATACTTTAGTGATGGAAGGTGAAGTGTCCTTCCTGGGCCTTTTATCCTTTGGAACTTATGGTGTAGTCATCGATGAAACAATGACCGAAGGGTCCTGTTTTTCTATCTCAACTACAGTGTTTGGCTCCCATTTTGTCTGGTTTGTGAACTTCTCTACGTTAGGCCTAGATGTGTGAACATACATGATATTCTTATTCTTGATCCTCATCTATTCTTGAAACTGACAAAAAAATTTATTGAAGAAGGAATGATATTTTTATTCTTATTCTTGAACATACATGTCACTATGTGTGAACTATCATAGTGACATGCGAAACTGACAAAAAAAATTATTTCGTTTAGCAGTCTATATGCTTCCTTATCGGCCCCTCGGCTATTGTAGATGAAATACCCAATATTCCCTTTGATTCTGAGTTGTTGCTTCTTCTTCAGAGACACAAAATGTATGTCGTCCGAATTTATCATCTGCCTTATGTATTCCAAGGAAAAAATCCTCACGAGTAAATAATTGGGCAATTTATATGGGGCGAACTCGCACCCATAAACTCTGATCTCAGTGTGGTTTTAATATAGGTACCAATCACCAGTCTTTGTAAGTTATGAGAGATGTAAAATCATCTGAATTTTCTCATTAATTCTAGGTTCAGGTCTGCCACTGAGCATACTCACCATGGGGTGGTAGAACTTCTCGATGAATTGCTTGAAACTGAATTCTGTAGAGTTATGTCTAAGCAGTGAAGTCCACATTGTCACTACCTATGGTCTCCCATCTTTATCCATCTTCTGCATTGAAAAGGAAATTTTTTCCGCTTGAAAGAAAACGAACAGGTAAGCCAGTATTGAAGAATAGTAGAACATGCCTTCTGTGGAAAAATTAATGAATTGTTTGTGAATGATGTCCACCAGGAACGTACTATAGTAGAATTGATTAGTGGGTCTCTCATCGGTGGAAAATATGGACAAAAATCCCAAGATGGGTTCATCCACCCATTGATCCGAAAAATATCCAAGCAAGGCACATAGTGATGTGATGACCTGGTTTCCCTTTACTGAGAATAGGGAGGAAGGATAAGGGGGGTTTGGGGTGGGGAGCTTAGCAAATTGTGGGAGGAAAAGCTCAAAAATCTAATCTCTTTGGGTGAAAGACAACTTCTGGTAGAGATCTATGATGATTTCGAGGTTGAAAGGTGAGGCAGATTTGGCTCTGGGTATCTACATCATTTGTTCAATGGTTTTTGGTGTGATGAGGAAGAGAATTTATCTGGACGAAGACATAATGGCTCTTTGTTCATGGATATAATGGACCTGGCATTTGAGGGTGAATTCAGGAAAGTGGTGAATCTAGGGGAAAAGATACAGGGGAAGGTTTGATTCCTAGAGTCAAATCTCATTGCTCTAGTCAAGGAAAACCTCTTTGAGCCATGACTACAAGTCTGCGAAGTCAAACTCGCTTCTAGTGTCTACAATTAAATGGTCTTTGTAGGCCAGAGGGATCCTGTCGAGGTCGACAGGGGGTGGGAGGAAAGGATTTTCCTTAGCTTCTATTCTCTTTGAATTTGGCACCATCGTTGTAAAAATACCTGCAAATCAAAAAGTTGTCAGTGGGGACGATGGTGATTTGGGAAATTTGACTGAAACGGGGAGAAAACGGGGGAAAATGCTTTGGTGTGATGGGAAAGGTATTTTTTGGAGAGATGACACAGTAAGAAATGAAAGAAAGAAGGGAGACAGTGGTTTTGAGTGACTGGATATCCGTTGTGCACGGGGGACAAGTCAGTAGGCTAACGGATAAGGTAGTCGGTAATAAATTGACAATTGATCGTTTGGAGCGTGAGATGGAAGGTAGTAATGAATGACAAATACGACCAGGCGACATGCCAGGAGCTGATTGGGGAGTGACCTTGGTGAGAGGACTTGCAAAGGAAGAACAAGGGGAAAAGGACTGACAGAGTAATGAGACGTGACCTCTAGGGAAAAACGTGGATGATGACATCATTGGGTGAGAGGGCATGTCAAAAATGATAGGCGGTGGAAGTCTAAACAAATGAAATTATGCCACGTAGAGGAAAAGGTCCCACTAGAGAATATTCCATTCTAGACCCCCCCCTCCGTTAAAAGAAGATGAGTCAGGGGGGTCCGAAAAATACCATGAGCCATTGATTTGCATGCTTTCTTCTCAACCACAGATCTGTGCACGATATTTAAATAACATTCCGCACCCCCACCCCCCCCCCNACAGGGGAGTCCAGAATCCAATCTAAGCCATAGATCTAGGTGCTAAAACCTGAGCCATCCAGATGTGCACATATGTTAACTCTGATTCCAGACCCCCCCCCCCACCATTAAAGGTAGAACGGTTGGGGGGGTCTGAAAAGACCTGTGAACCGTAGATCCGGGCGTGAAACTCTGAGTTTTTCATACATATGTTGTGCTTAATTATGAGCGCGAAGGCATATGTGCTCTAAGAACTTAGGATAAGTGTATATCATGGGTTTTCCCAAGATTTTCCATGTTTTAATCACCAAGGGGTTAGACATCAAAACTTTGAACATCAAAGGTATGGTTCAACATCAATCATCATACTTGTTTTATTGAAATAAAGCAAACTACCCTATGCACTAACCTAATTACCTATGACAATTAGCCCAAATTAAACTGTTGGACTAAGAAATTACTCTATCCTGGGGCTATCTAATCAAGATTAAGCAGTCTGGTTAGATTTATTCACTAACTAACCTAAATTACTTAGCTAAGATTGAACAGTTTAGACAAGCTTATTCACTACTCCTATCAACATCAATTTAAAAGAACTTGGCCATTCTTGGAAGGTATGGACCAAGTCATTGTTATTGCATGGGGCTCTATTGAATTTCTTTTATGTCCTCTTTTATTCATTTTCTTTCTTTCATTTTCTTTTTTTCTTTTCTTTTTCTTTTCTTTTCTTTTCTTTTTTCTTTTTCTTTTTCTTTTCTTTTTTCTCAAATTATTTACAGAATGAAAAATCATTTGACAAACAAAAACACTAAGAAGATAACATTTCAGTCACCAATTAAATCTATAAATTATAGGTTTATAACAGTGGCTCCACTTGGGGATGGTACTCTCCTTGTGAAGTGCCAAGAATCCTGATTCATGATGTTCTGAGAAATTTTCTCAATAATTGCCTCTGTTGCTTGATTGGTTTTATTTTGAAAATTGGAAGACAATGTTCAGTGGATTAGGTCCTTCTATGTGGGCTTCAACCACCTGATCAAATTTATTTCACTCAAAAACTTGTAAACAAAATGAAAATGGTTTGTACAATGGAAAAGTGTGACTACAGGTCCCTACTGAGGAGGTGAATAGTGCTTCAACATTCTGCCATTTACAAGTCCTCCTGGAAAATTTGTCCCATCGTTGTTGTTGAGCAAGAAAGCATTATTTCCTCTAAATTCTTGAATCATGTAAGGTCCCTTCCATAGACTATTGAATTTTCCATGTTTCCCCTTATCTTCATTTCGGGCATCCCATCTCAAAACCAAGTCACCTAACTCAAAGTCATCTTCTGTAGTTCTTTTGTCAAATATCTTCTTAATACTTTCTTGGACAACTTGAGTTTTGTTGTATACTTCCTCTCTGGACTACTACAGGTGGATCATCTCATTTATCCTTCTTTGGGAATCGTTCGGCTCGGCATTGTATCTCTTGCAACAATTTCATGACTGGAATTCCTAAGGAAGTGGGAAAAACTACTTCAGTGCCATAGACCAGCTAATATGGTGACATACCAATTGACCTCTTGGTGGTCATTCTATTGTCCCATAGTGCGAAAACCAACTTGTTATTCCATGAATTTTTGTTTTCTTGCAACATTTTCTTTATTTGATGACTCTTCCAGCCCATTTCCCTGAGGATAATAAGTTGTGGAATGTCCCAAACCAATATGATACTGGTTGCAAAAATCTATGAGCTTCTTAGATCGAAAATTCGCTGCATTATCAGTTATAATATTTCTAGGACATAAAAAACGAGACAAGATATTATGTTCAAGAAATTTAATAATGATAGAATCAGTAGCTTGCCTACTTGGTACAGATTCGATCCATTTTGTGAAATAATCCGTAGCAGTGAGAATCAACCTATGCTGGCCAAAAGAGGGAAGAAGTATTTCTCCAATGAATTTTAATCCCCATTGTTGGAAAGGAGCTTCAACAAAGATTGGTTTAAGGGGCAAAGGAAGAAGCTTCCTTTTTCCCTCAAACACTTGGAATTTATGTCACAAAGTCACTTTCTGACAGTGTAGGTCAGTAGAACCCAGCTCTGAGAATTTTTAGCTGTGGTCTTCCAGCTTAGATGACCACCACAATCTCCTGCATGAAAATCCTGCAATACTTTGTTAGCTTCATCCTTCAATAGATAATTTAACAAAATACCTCCAGGATCCTTCCAATATAGATTGCCTTCTAGAATGCAGAATTTTAATGCTTTCAATTTCAAAAACCTATCTTTAGTTTTGGTCAGACCAGGGGGAGCTTGTCAGTTATGCAAAACAAATATCAGGCCTGGGTACCATGGAGAGTTCAGAAATGCCTTTTTCACGCTTGGAGTCGGATGCTCACCCTGTTCATCTACTGCAACTAGGAAATTAATGTCAAGAGCATGGAAATTGGATTCAGCCATTAACTTTGCTAGACCTTGACCTTTAATCAGTTTAGTAGTATTAATCTCTATGCCATACTCCAGAATGATAGAAATCCATTTTCCTCTTCGACCATCTAGATTGTCCCGAGTTAAAATGTCTTTTACTATTGTGTTCGGAACACACACAATGGTATGGGAATGGAGAATATATACTCTAAAATATTTTATGGCTTTCACCAGGGAAAATGCTTGTTTCTCCATTATTTTATAATTCAAAGAAGCATCTCTTAAATCTTTACTGAAAAAGGCTATGGGTTGTTCATACCCTTTGTTTTTTTTCTATAGTAATACTGCTGCAATGGTATGTTCAGAAGCGAAAGAGAAAAGATAAAAATCTTTGGTGAAGTCAGGACTGATCAAGACTGGATCCTGTGTGAGTGCACATTTGACTTGTTCAAAATACTCCTTGGACTTAGTGTCCCATTTTATTTTTGTGTCCATTTTTAACATGTTTGTGATGATCCTGAGAAGCTCGGCCAGGTTGGGTATGAATCTTCTCAGAAAGTTTATTTTTCCAATGAAAAACAGTAACTCTTTGATATTTCTTGAGTGTTCTAATTTCTGAATGGCCTCAATTCTGCTAGGTTCTATCTTAATTCCATCCTTATATATGATGTGCCCTAGCATTTTACCTTCCTCTAATCTGAAAAGTCTCTTCTTAGGATTCAAAGAAATCCCAAATTTCCTGCATTTCTCAAACACTAGTCTGAGATGTCGTAAGTGTTCATCATCGGATTGGGAAAACATAGTTACATCATCCAAATAAGTGACAATAAATTTGTCAAGTTCTTCAACAAAAGCGATGTCCATCGCTCTCTATAAAGTGGCCCCGACGTTCATCAACCCGAAAGGAATTTTCACATACATGAAAGTACCCCATGGTGTTGTGAAAATTGTTTTCTCTTTGTCATCTGGGTGAATGAGGACCTGGTTATAGCCTGAGAACCCATCCAGTAAGGAGATTCGACTGGATCCAACTACCTTTTGTAATATTTGGCCCATTTTTGGCAATGGGTAGTTTTCCTTTAGAGAGACCTTCTTTAGATTTCGAAAATCAATTCAAAGCCTGATTTCCCCGGATTTCTTTCGAGTTGGGACTAGATTTGAAACCTATTTGGAAAATCGTAAGGGGACTATTATTTCCGCATCATACATCTTTTTAATTTCTTTTTATATTAGGGGAAGTAACTTGGGATTGATTCTCCTAAGTTTCTGCCTAAAAAGTTTTTGATCTTCTTTTATCGAGATCCTATGTTGTATGATGCTCGTGTCAGAAGATTTTAAATCTTCATATCCCCAAGCAAAAACATCTACATATTCCTTGAAAAGTTCGATGTATTTGAGTTTCTGCTCAGGAGGTAAAGATTTAAAATTTTTGACTATCCTGGGTTTCTCTTCTATCCCTATGTTACAATTTTCAACTTCTTGACCACTGGCTTCAATTTTTGGTTTTTTAGCTACATCATTAAAATCAAATAGGTCTTCTAAAGGAACTAAACCCCTAGGTAAAACATTACTCTTTAAATGCAAAACATCAGGTTCTATCTCATCTTCACCTAACTCTCTTGAATCTATCTTATTTACACTATTGTTTCTAAAATCAGATCTATTTACACTTTCATCTTCATTTTCTAAGTCTATGTTTGTACACTCGAAATAATTTTTACATTGTAGAAAATCTTCAATTTGATCATCATTACCAAATACCTACCAGTATCTGATGTTGTCTAGGATAGTCGGTCTGAACTTCACCTCCATCGTGTATGGGCGAGTGGAACGAAAAGGTATCTTGCATGTGGCCGCTGAAGTGGCTAATCCATATGCTAAAATATTATGTCCCCTGGGCATCACCTACAAATCAAATTCAGTGAAACATTTAAGGGCATCCAAAACAACATTCCTATAATCTCTGAGATAGGGATGTTTCATTTCATACTCACCTTTGATTTGTTTGATAATTAATTCAAAATCTCCTCTTACCATGATTTTTCTGGCACCCACCTTCTTCAGTAGTTTCAAACCGAGCATCAAATCTTCATACTCAACTATGTTGTTAGTGCATTGAAAATTCAGTTTGTAAGAATAGTTTTCTGAATACCTGGATTTGTGATTGTGCAACCAAACTCCTTCTCCACCTCCTTCTTTGCTTACGGCTCCATCAAAATCCATGCTCCATAAATCTGTTGGCAATTCTCCAGTTATCACATTTTTCTTTCTGTCTGCCTCGGTGATTTCTTGGCCTTCGTTCAAACCAGATGTATCTTCTTCTAGCTGAGTGATTTGTTCTCCTGTATCGTCATCGTTATATAGGATAAAGGAATCTAGGTCAGAATGTGCAGAGTACAGGGGATAGTTATGTGGCTTTTCTTGGCTACTGACCATATATTTCATTAGCGTCTCTCTGTACAGTCTTCTCTGTTGCTCGAATACCGGGATGGTGGCATACAACATATCCAACTGCAAAGTACCTTTCAACTTGCCCCCCCAAGACTTGGACAACAACATACCATATTTTGGGGGAATGTCTGTGACCATAACATCTATAACCATGCTTTTTGCTGGAATATGAACTAGAGTGATACATAAGTCTTTGATCAAACTGATACAACTGACTTTTCTGGAGTCAAAAGAGTGTAAGTCCTTGTAAGGTCTAGTGACCTCGAGTCCCAACTTCTCCATCACTGCTTTAGGCATCAGTTTATGGAAAGCACCCGAATATAGCATAGCATTATGTGGAATCAGGTCATGTATATTAAGGTTGATGTAAAAAGGAGTGATAGCACCATTTTCGGTCTGACCATCAACTTCAGGGCCGAACAGGAGTTCAGGTTGATCATCGGTAAGATTTACAATATCCAAATGATTAGTCGATCCAACAATTATCGCCTCCATTCCTATATCAGGTTCAATGCTCAGTTCCTTGATCACCTGTGATCGGTAAGCGTCCTTTCTCATTAACTTGGAAAGGGGAATGGAAATTTTCACTTTGGCCAATTCTCCTTCGAGGCTAAAAGGAGTAGGTGCTCTGCTTTGGCTCTGCAATTCTAATTTGTCCACCATAGTCATCTGGGCATAAGTATTTGGTGAATTGGTTGATGAAACCTCATTCTACGATGATGTTTTTAGAATCATAAAGTTTCTTTTCACTGGAACTTCCACATTACCTTTCTCAGGGATTTTCTCGGTAGAAGGCTCAGGGGCTCTCTTATTTTCGACTATATTCTTCGTTTCGGTTATCCTTTTTGGGGAACATTTGTCTGTATTTTTACTTGATAGATTGTACTACCGGTGTACCTCCATAATAGTATTTTCAAATGCTTGTTGTTTGGTATCTTCAGCTTCTTCACTTACCTTTGTTTGAGAGAGAAGAAAAAGTTCTTTCTCTTCCTGGGTGAGGAAAATAGCTTCATTATCGTGAACGCCCATGAGGCTTATGTGAGTATCCTCCAGTTCTTCAATTACTTCTTCTCCTTCATCAACATAATTTTCTTGTAGGGGTGGTCCGATCTATTGATCAGGACCCCTTTGTTCTCTTTGATCCCTATGATCTCTTTGCCAGATTTGAGGAAGGTTTCTTCTGAAGTTAGGATTCCGAATTTGAGGAGCTAGTTGGTTTTCTCTAGGAGGGTTTCTTTCAGATACAGTAAGTCTCTCCATCATCCTTTCCATTTATCTAGCTAAGGAATCCAATTTGAAATCGGAAGAAGATGTGGAAGGTTCTTATTTAATTGTGACTCTCCTCTCTATCCTTTGTCGTGCCCTTTTAGCCAATAAGTTGGCCTCCACACTTATTGTGCTTTTTTGCATGTCTTCCAGGGTGGTCGAATTTCTTTCCCTTAATTGATATGACATATCAGCTTCAAAACTGTCAGGGAATTTTATCAATGTTAAACCTTGTGGAGGCTTAATATCGGATGGGATTGCATTATACAAATTGTTGAAGCAAGTGCAGTAATCTTGTACTGTCTCACCTTGATTCCTTCTGATGTTTACGTATTCTAACAAGATCTGGAGATGATTTTTATTTACCTCCCATCTGTCTAGAAAAAATCTTTGAAATGTTGTAAGGTCAAGCACTAAGGCAACACATAAACCTTTATACCATTTCTTAATGTCACCTGTCAAAATTTGTGCAAACAATCTCATTTGAACGTTTGTAGGTCAAAATAGTCATTCATTTTATCAACATGTTTTTGTGTGTTCAAGGGCCCTGTACCATCGAACTGAGGAAGTCTTGTTTGATAATCCTGGGGCATAGCATGTAGAGGGGCAGCCAACACCAAGGGAGCATATTTGGTTGCCATGATAGGTGGAGGAGGTAGGACAACAACCTGAATGATAAGTGGGGCGGTGACAGAAGATGAATATGAGGAGGGGCTAGCTGGCACAGAGTGAGTGGTTTGAGTTTTTGCAGTGGGAGATAGTACTTCAGGGATCCGAGGTTCTAGGGTTTTTGGATCTAAAATGATTTCAGTCACAAAGCTATCAGATTTCGTTCTAAACATTCTTTGTTCAAAAATGGTATCAAAGTCAAGCTCTTGAAGGGAAACAAGTTCCTCTGGAAGAGAAGGGGGCCTCTAAAGGGGACTATGACTTCTTGAAACTTCTACAATGGTCTTTTTCCTGAGTAATTGTTCTGGATTATCAGTTTCTATTGCAGGTTCTGGGTCTAGGTGAGATCGAGTATAAGCTCTTTTGAGAGCTAGATTTCTTTTTGACTTGTATATATATATGTATATATATATTAGTTTTATGAGTCTAAAATAAATATGTATGAGCTTTTAACAACCTCTAAAAATTATTACTTTCTCAGACTTGCAATTTTTCAGAAACAAAACTTTTTCTAAGGAAAAGAAAATGTGGGATTGAAAAATTCATTTGATTCCCCATTATGGTCACCACTATGTTAACGCTCTGTAAATTCCCATAGGTTTTCAGAAAAGAAGAAATCTAAAAGAGGTAACTTTATCCAACCACTTCGAAATTGGAATCTAGCCCTACCAGTTTCAAAGAGGGATCTCTCTATATGATTTAGCTATGTTTTAACTTTAAGATATTAGGCTAGTTATATAAAATAAGATTGACTGGTTTGTTGTTTTTGTTAAGTTGGCTGAAGGGGCTTTATGCATCCATTGGGCTATGGGGTTTGTGTTATAAAGATAGAAATCTAAACCAGAAACATAAAGATTCTTTTCGCAGGGCAAGATAATGCATTCGCTGGATTCTTTTAGCAGTAAAATGGTGAAAAGAAGAAAAGATGAGAATATCAATTAAAGTAAAGAAGCAATTAAGAATTTCTTCACTGTAATATCAGAAGATAAACATAAAGATATCTCAAAGTCTGAGACAGGGTAAACAAAGATAAATTATACAACATGCGTTACTTTTAAAATATTTAGATTAGAAAAACAATATGACAACTGAGCAAGAAAACATTCAACATAGAAAAGGAAACATCACCAATGAATAGCACGCGAGAATCCTGTGAAAATGTCTCTTTGTATTAATGGAAGATATCTTGAAAAATATTACAGTCTTGTAGCTTGCAGGGCATAACGATCAACCCTCAATACCTCAAATTTTGAATTATTTATAATTGAAATTACAAACAATCATGTCATTAAAGATCAAGACATTGCAAATCTAACTTTAGCTAACTAACTTAACAAGATACAAAAAACTAGGAAACTGTTTGATGATGTGTCAAAACTTCATGATGTTTTCTGGGTGAACCGTTGATGAGGCCTCTGCATGACCTCGTCTCACTAGATAGATGACTAGGTTTGGACAGCTCATCGACTACTCGATCAGATTGAAAATCTCTTCCCATCGAAGGCGACTAGGAATGTTGACTTTGAGCAATCTACGGTATACTTCATCCACCTCCATGTACTTGGAAAAATTTGTCTTGGTGACGAAGATGTACTCGATCTCATGCTGTATGCTAATGTCCAAATGTAAAGCATCCAAGAATTCCTTGCCCATGATACTGCCTTGTATTCCTAAGAATTTTGAGCTTTCCTTAGCCATAATGGATAGCTTCATTTTTTAATCAACAAAGTTCATTAGCTTGTCATTTATAACTCTCAAACCAGGAAGGCCTTTCTTCTGCAGAGCTTCGATCTTGCTAAAAAATCTTTGTACTCCTACGTCCATGGTATGGAACTTTTCCTCCAACTGCAGCATCAGTCCTCTCTTGGTCAGGACCCTTTTGACCTCAAGGATGGTCTCTATCCTATATTCAATATTTAGATCCTCTAGCTCCTCTCTAGTTTTGGAATTCGAAAATTTGATGATCTCAACAACTTCTATGGGAATCTCTCCCAGTTCTTCTCTTAGCTTCTCGATAGCATGTTGAATTCTTTGTACCAGCTCATTTTTCTTGAACCTGATTTGTATCATCGGACATATTTCATTCATGGACTTGGTGATATCCATCTAGACACTTTCTTTGACTTCAGCAAGTGTCTTTCCCGCCACTATTTTCTTTTGAAGATGTGGAAATTCCTGTTTAATCTTGTCTGAAGTGTGTTTCTCCTTGGTGTAGCTGGTTTGGAAGGAATATTTGAGTTCCTGAAGGTTCTCAATCTCCTTTTTAAGCCTGCTAATCTCTGTCTCTTGCAAGTTCATGTGTTTCATGGATTTATCCAGCTCGACTATCTTCTCCATAGCTGTTAGTGGAGTTGTCGAGGGGATTTCTGATACAGACGCTACACTCACTCCTATGAGTGGAACTGCACTTAGTGGAATGACCTCCATGGGATTTGACTGCTCCTTTTCTTTCACTAGTTTTTCCTATTCCACTTCCATCTCCTTCAACTGTGCATTCTTATCCGTGATCAGTTTGAGAATCTCATCCTTTTCTCCTTTAGTCTTCGCTATTTCCTTCACCTATGAGTATTTTGTTGGTGGAATTTTTAACTGTTTCCTCAGAGATGCTATATCATCATTTTTCTTTTTGAGCATATCCTCAATTGCTTTCACATTTGAGGGGTCGTAACCGATCTTGAGATCCAGTACTTCCAATGTCTTTATCCTGTTATCCTTGGTAAAGGATCATATTTTTTCTAACCTTAGCTGCGTCTGGACGTTGTTCAGAGATACCTGTAACCTGGAGGCAGTAGTAGAAGCATTTGCCAATGTGGAGAAAACCATTTCTCTAGTTTCCCTGTGCAGATCCATTTGATCAGCTGGATGCATATCTTTAGTCTGAAATTCGAAAGTTACCCTTTTGTAATTGATGATTACTTTTGGGTCTGGCACCTATGCTTGTAGAAATTCCATGTGCATTCTTCCCTTCTTAGTGTCGAAGGAAGACAACAGTCTGTGTTGAGCAGTTGATGTTTGCTTCCAGAACTGAGCATATGTGTTTTTGGTCAGCATCTGATTTTTATTTTTTATCAAATCGTACTTCTTAAAAATACTCAACTTTGGTCCTGTTTTTCTTGGCTGGTTGACTGGTGGAGTATCTGTAGGATTCTTGGGCAATATTGTGGTTATGATATATTTACTGCTTGTACTAAGGAGTGATCGATCCACCTCCATAGTTGTAGTGGATTGAATTCCCTTTTCGCCAGTCGTGTCAGGTGCCTGAGTGGTTTTTGGCCTCTTTGTGTACAATTCGAACTCTTCAGACGATACTTCAGTGATGGAAGGCGAAGTGTCCTTCTCGGTCCTTTTCTCCTTTGGAACATATGATGTAGTCATCTGTGAAATAGTGACTGAAGGGTCTTGTTGTTCTATCTCAACCAAAGTGTTTGGCTCCCATTCTGTCTAGCTTGCGAACTTCTCTACCTTAGGCATGGATGTGTGAACATACGGGATATTCTTATTATTGATCCTCATATCGGAAATTATCCCGCACGGACCATAGTTCCATGTGAAACTGACAAAAAACTTCATTTATTTTAGCAGTCTATCTGCTTCCTCCCCGTCCCCTCGGCTATTGCATATGAAAGACACAATCTTCCCTTTGATTCTGAGAAATTGCTTCTTCTTCAAATACACAAAATGTATGTCGTCTGAATTTATCATCTGCCTTATGTATTCTAGGGAAAAAATCCTCACGGGTAAATACATGGGAAATTTATATGGGGCCAACTCGCACCCATAAACTCTAATCTCAATGTGGTTTTGATACAGGTACCAATCACCAGTCTTTGTAAGGTCCAAGAGAGGTAAAATCCTCTGAATTTCCTTGTTAATTCTAGGTTCAGGTCTGTCGCTGAGCATACTCACCATTGGGTGGTAGAAATTCTCGATGAACTGCTTGAAACTAAATTTTGTAGAGTTATGTCTGAGCAGCGAGATCCATGTTGTCACTTCCTGTGGTCTCCCATATTTATCCATCTTCTACATTGAAAAGGAAAATTTGTCCGCTTGAAAGAAAATGAACAGGTAAGCCAGTATTGAAGAATACCAGAACATGCCTTCTGTGGTGAAATTAATGAATTGTTCATGAATGCTATCCACCAAGAACGTACTATAGTCAAACTGAGTAGTGGGTCTCTCATCGGTGGAAATGATGGAAATAAATCCCAAGATGGGTTCGTCCACCCATTGATCCGAAAAATATCAAAGCAAGGCACATAGTGATGTGATGACTTGGTTTCCCTTTATTGAGAATAGGGAGGAAGGATAAGGTGGGTTTGTGTGGGGAGCTGAGAGGATTGTGGGAGGAAAATCTCAAAAATCGGAGCTCTTTGGGGGAAAGACAACTTCTAGTAGATCTCTGTGATGATTTCGAGGTTGAAAGGTGAGGCGGATTTGGCTATGGGTATCTACATCATCTGCTCAATAGTTTCTAGTGTGATGAGGAAGATAATTTCTTCATATGAAGACATAATGGCTCTTTGTTCAGGGATATAATAGGCCTAGCATTTGAGGGAAAATTCGGGAAAGTGGTGAATCTGGGGGAAAAGATACAGTGGAAGGTTTGACTCCCAAAGCCTAATCTCATCGCTCTGGTCAAGGAAAACCTCTTTCAGCCATGATTGCAAGTCTACAAAGTCAAACTCGCATATGGTGTCTGCCATTAAATGGTCTTTGTCAGCCAGAGGGATCCTGTCGAGGTCGACAGGGGGCGGGAGGAAAGGATTTTCCTTAGCTTTTGTTCTCTTTGACTTTGGCACCATCGCTGTAAAAATACCTGCAAATCAAAAAGTCATTAGTGGGGACGATGGTGGCTTGGGATGTTTGACTAAAATGGAGAGAAAACGGGGAAAAATACTTTGGTGCGACAAGAAAGGTATTTTCTAGTGAGACGACACAATAAGCAATGGAAGAAAGAAGGGAAACAGTGGTTTTGAGTGACTGGATATCCATTGGGTGCAGGGGACAGGTCAGCAAGCTAACAAATAAGCTAGCCAGTAATAAAATGGCAATAGATCGTTTGGAGTGTGATATGGCAGGTAGTAATGAATGACCAATACAACTAGGTGACATGGTGGGAGCTGATTGGGGAGTGACCTTGGTGAGAGGACTTGAAAAGGGATAACAAGGGGAAAAGGACTGACAGATTAATGAGACGTGACCTCTAGGGAAAAACGTGGATGATGATTTCATGGGGTGACAGGGCATGTCAGAAATGATAGGTGGTGGAAGTCTGAACCAATGAAATTATGCCACGTAGAGGAGAAGGGCCCACCAGAGAATATTCCATTCCAGACCCCCCCCCCTCTG
>ML788081.1:38125-56313 GCA_009831015.1 Picea engelmannii
CCACTATGTGAGAAGATCAAAGACAAACTAAGGCAATCTATAATCATTTGAAAACCAGCACGCACTAAAAAAGTACCTATGAGATAAAACAAGCAATCACTAACTAGTTGGAAGAACAGTTACAACAACCAATACTAGATAAACTTACCAGTGCAAGTGAAACTCGAATATGGAAGCAACCTTTGGGTATACTCTGTAAAGAGTGGCCCGATGTCTGTCATAGGTACCGCATTATACCCCCACAATCACCTGTGTAAGTCACTAGAAAGATAGGAAACTATCCAGTGCGCAAATAGTCATCAGACGGGTATAGTCGCAAATCAGGTGGACCACAATGAGTAGGGTATCAAGCCTGAAACCTATCAAGGGTATCGAAAGAAAGTGTTCTGGAAGACGATTGAGGACCTCGAACATATTCGATACCCATGAAGCTACGTGGAAAATGCAATCAACAGAATCCCAAGATAAGCCCTCTATATGTGTTCCCCACTATGTTTGGTCCAACTTTGGAGGGGTTATCTTCACTACCTTTCCTTATGTGACCTCGTGTTTATCCCCATTGTTAGAGGGGGGTCCCAGATAACTATTATGATACTGGAATTTGACACTCCCTAGCATAGACTCCTATGTATTTTTTCTAGCCTTCAAGAGTTTCCTCTCCAATCCTAAATCAAGGCTCTAGCCTAGACTAGCTGATGTACTTTCCAAAACATAAAGACTAGTTGATTTTAATTAATCATTAATTTTTTTGGGTTGTCTTAAGTCAAAGGTTATGAAAGTGAAACTAGTGATGTTTTGAGAGACAAAAGAGAAGATAAACAGCAAGTTGAAAACAAAATAACTTCTTCTTGACAAATTTAGATTTTCTCTTTTTAAAAAAAAATTCAACCAACTTTTCAAACTTTTTCTTTCTAAGATATTTTAGCTTAAAAATCAAACAAGATTTCACTCAATTACGAGCTACTTATTTTCCTAAGTCAATCATCCAATAACTTATGAAAACAATATTTTTCCTATTGATTAATGAAAACAACCAACTCTTTAACCAAACCAAGAAGTAAAAAGTTTCAACATGCTTCAAAATACTCGAATTGAAAAATGGATTCCTTTTCTTTCTTCTAAAGCAAGAAAAATGATAAATTGAAGACAAAAAAGAAACCAAAAATCACTTATGGCCCTACTACGAATCACAGGGAGTCACTTGACCAAAAACTCAAAAAAGGTTGATCTCAAGAAAAACTCACAGAATTGTCTAAGACTCTACTACAAAAAATTCAAGAAATCTGTTTGATGAAAAGAAAACTATGCTATGGTCAAACCTAGGCTACTAGCTATGATCACAGAGACCAGGGTGGAGACCAAACAGACACCTGAAGAGACTGGCTTCTGACAAGTAAGAGGATGAATGCCTCTCTTTGTCAAAACATCTCCCCAACACAGATACACGACTATCACCGCAACAGCTAGCGTATATACGTGTGTTGTCCAAAGGCAGAGCACGTATGCACACTTGCAGAACTATTGCAGGGTGCTTATATCTCTATAAATTCTCAACAAAGTAAAAAAAAAAATACAATCCAGCATAGGCAGGGAGCACTGGTACTGAAAACCAAATTCCCTCAGAGACAGAGAAAATAACTTTCGCAAAGAAAATGCAAGGAAAATTTTGATCAAACAAAGCTAATCTAAGGCTATTCCTATGCTATAGACTGCAACACAGAGACTATGACCAAATCCAAGAAACCCATGAGAAGGATCACTCCTGATAGGGAAATAGGATGACTACCTCTAAAAACAAATTATGTACTTAAGCATGCAACTAACACTTCAGCAACCTAGCAGATATACACGGGTTGTCTAAAGGTAGTACACGTGTATACGTGGGCAGGGCTTCTGCAGGCCACATATACCTCTGTAAATTTTTGGGATGAAAATTAAACATCCAAGATATCATGCAGGGAGTACTCGTATGGAAAACCAAAATCCCTATAAGCTCAGACTCTTGCAAAAAACTTATAAAAAAGGTAATAAACCAATTCTAAAATACCCAAAAAGTATCCCCAGAAAACCCTAGAGATTCCCCAGTATGGTCGCCAATTCAGTTGTTGGTGGGAAATCCTGCTTACATACTAGCATTAAGGGTTTTATCATGCATGCAGAAATGACCTAAAGTCTCTTACTTTTTAACAACATCCCAATCATAAATCCCATTATTCATATGCAAATTCAAGGTTAAAGAGATCAAGTTACCGTACTTTAGTTTATGTGTTTGATATCGATCCCTTTAACACTTGGTCACTCCTTGACTGCAACTCTCCGCCCAACGGTGACCTGCATTCATAGAAGAAAAACAAAGAACTCTACATGCATATAACCTATAAACTAATGGGTTATATATTCTATCAAAATATAATCAAATTTAAATATTGACAATCTCATATGGCGGGACAGGAAAAGTACTTATTTTATTAATCTCATGAGAGTAACCTTACAATGGTGATATCAACCACTGCTTCTCGAATCTAGTCCTGGGCTCCTCTTCAACTATGCTCCAACTTCTTATGTATATGCTTCTCTTCACACAATAGTTGCAAAAGGTTGGGGAAAGGGGAATACTAAATCGGGTATAGTTTCTTTGCTATGATTTTCCTCCTTCCAAATGGGACCCCTACCCCTTCTTTTATAGGCTAGAAAGGGATAGGTGTTTGGTCGAGTGACCAACTATGGATGGTCAGTCAATTTAGTTAACTTACCGAAAACTCTTTGTTCCATCTGCAACTTTCCATTTTCCGTGGTTTTTTAGGTATACGTGGGTTGTAGTGGGTCAGCTAGCGTACACACATGTGCAGTAGTGGAGCAGGGTGCATATGCCTTCAAAAAGAGTGTTTTTTAAGAACCTGTTCAGTAGTGGCTTGGAAAATAAGGTAATTGAGATGGATTGATGCCAAGTAAGTATTTCTAGTGCATTTTAGGGCTATAACAACTAGTGAGCTATTTTGACATCATTTTGTAATGCACCTTCCATGGCATAGTGCACGCATGAACTGTGCAGTAAAATGATGTAGTGTGCACAATTTTGGATACCACATGCAGTAACTAAAGTATGCACAGTATGGAGGTTAGTGAGCCTTGTGTATATGCTATGAGTTATAGTTTGGTGAACCAGTTATTATAAGCTAAGATTCTTATGTTTTGGAATTAGGCCAGAGCGCCCAGATGTTAAAGGCCAATGCACCTATTTTGTATATGTCTCATGATTAATATTAAATACATCGTTGCATGCAAAACAACCATGATAAAAGAGATGGGGGACTGAACTTCACCAATTAGGAAAAGGGAGGGCCAAAAGTTAAGGGAAAGGGCTAAGCTAGAGAGCTTAAGCCAAAAAGGAATATTATATCAATATTCCCCTAAAGCATAAAGTATGGATAATTATTTTATCCTAACTTCTAAAGTTGGGTACAAGTGGACCAAAGTATCTTGCAACATGACAAGTGTCAAGTTGGGGAAATGCATTCATATCATAGGTACTTAGCTCATTTGGTCACTTTTCACGAGGATTCTTACCAGCAGCTTGACCATCATTCTTACTATCATACTTCACGATGAGTTTCACGAGGATTCATTCCATCACTCAGTTATCCAGTCAATGATTCCATGATCATTTTCATTCATGTAGTTCATTATCCTTGAGACATCCATTTCACTGTATCTGAGCCTATTTCTTTAACCATTCTGATTGGTGTACCTGGTTAGATTCGGAGCGAGATTGAAGAAGCGGGTTGTCAGGCTCGTGGGGAAATTGAAGAGGTTGATTGTCAGGCCCGTGAGCAATTCTCCAAGTAAGAGAATTGTTGGGGATTGATTCTCAAAGGTGACAAACTATAGGTACAATGCTCTGAGACTTCCTTTCCAGCCTGTTGCTGAAGCCCTGGAAGGGAAGTGGGGAAACCGAGGTTGTAGGTTGATAGTTGAGTGAGCACCTGAGATGGAGTCTTTCCTGTTGTCTATGAACCTTATCCTAGTTAGGAACCCCTTTACTCGAGTGGAGTTCAGTCCCATCTCAGGGGTGAATCACTATTGAGAGTGATGAATAGTGTAGTCTAAGGATGGGAGGTTCGTGGACAGTCTGTATGCAAATGGTGACCATCTTTCTAAGATAAGTGCCAATCATATGATAAAATTATATGTTGCATTGTTATTTATGTTACATGTCAAAATTACTCAACTGGATAAGTGTCACATGTTCCTCTCAATTTTCATAAGTGTCGCATCTTCCTTACAACTTTCTCAAGTGTCACAAGTTGGTCACAAGTGTCGCAAACGATGTTCGATCATATTGCCATGCCGACGACACTAAGGAGGCACTTAAAAACATCTCATACACTTGATTTGGAGAAGAGGAATTGATTAACTGAAGTCAAAGAAATCTTGACACCTAAGAAGAGCTCTGAAACAATAGGTTATGAGGGTGAGCGCTCCCCTATATCATTCTTAGGAGCACTGGCGCCCCCCTACAAGGCTTCAGGGAGCATTATAACGCCCTCCTTCCCTTCCGAAGGAGCGCTATCCACTTTTGGAGCACTTACGCTTCCCTCAAGCTTCTTAGGGAGCCCTACAATGCTCTGATGCCCCTTTTGCAGGAGTGCTGCCTAATCTAAGGCGGTTGTTGGCCCGTTGAGGATAATAAGGGGAGGATATTTCAAGATTAGAAGTAAGTTGCATTCGAATTATTGGTTTCATCAGGAGATTCTTGATCTAAGGAGGAGGTTCCTCAACTTGTTCTAAAGATAACTCAAGAGGTTAAGCTCCTCTTAACCTATATAAGCAAGCTCTATAATGGTGGAAAAGGGGGGAAGAATTGCTAGCATGAAACCTATGATCTTATAGGAAACGCACAGTCATCCAAATGAGAGTGATCAATGAAGTTGTTTCCATCCAAGTTGTGGATCTTTTGAGCAAGGGTTAGACGAAGGGGACTTGACGAAGCTGTCGCATTCGCATCTACGATTGTAAGTACTGTTGTCGTTATTCTCATTAATATGACACGCTTGGCCTATTTCTTTCTAGTTTGTGTCTGATGTTACATGAACTTATCATTGATAGATAGATCTATTTTCAAGCTAATATCAATAGAGTAGGAAGTCGTCATATCTTGTTTGTCTACAAGACTCAATGAGGAGCAAAGGATTGGAGCTCAACTCGGAGAGTGCAGGGACAAATGTCGATAAAGAGGTACTTCTATTCTCCTTCCTTCTCATGTGTTAGTTTGTATATATTTGAAAGGAAGTCAGTGTCCATGTTAAGCATTTTTTTTCTTAGAGTTAAGGTCAAGCTCTTTGAGGCAATCTACCTGTCCGCAGGGAGATTTTACTACAACAAAAACTGGCGACTCCACTGGGGAGATAGCCTCAAATCAAAATTTCTTATTTTGATTTCTCCTAATTGACCTTGTTCTACCCCTTGATCATTTCATACTTGGTTCTCTCCTCTTTTGATTGGTTTTATGAGTTCATTGGCTCCCTACCCCATCATACTCATCCTGATTGACGAGATTGAATTGCATTTTTTGGAATTTTTTACATTTTGGGGAGTTTTTTAACCTGGCGCCCCTGTCCTTGTGTTAATAGAGTGCCAACACTCCCTAATAGCCTTACACAGAGTGCTATAACACTCCTTTCCTTTGGAAACAGAGCGCCAGCCCTCCTTTGGCCAATAAACCTTCCGGAATTGTGTTTTTAGGGTTTTTTCCTCTGTGTCTCTCTTGCTGGGTCACCTTGTGAGCCAATCCTTCTTCTTTCCGGCTTGGATATCTGTCTTTTTCTTTAAGAATGAACATCTTTCTATAAGGATTTCGTAACCTTCTTCACTATTGTTGTTGAGTTTTTCTATCATTTGGAGTTTGAAACCCATGCATTGTCTTTCTCTCCTCATCAACTGAACGAAAAACTCTGGCGAAGGTCATCAAAGGCTTGCAGATCCTATCATTTTGGTTTTGGTTAAATATCATTGTTCTTCAACTTTTCTTTTGGGTGTGATGTTTGATTTCTCTTTGATTGCTTCTTTTCTTTCTCTTTTCGTTTTGATTATGATGAAAGGGTGTATTGTTTGTATGATTCTTGCTTGTGTTGGCCTGATTTTCATTCATCTAAGAAGATAATTAGAAAGACGAGCCTTGTTTTGAATTAATCATTATTCATATGCGAACAATAAAAAGCATCTTCATGATTGATTGTGCATATTAGAAGGTATCTCAAAAGCTTTAGTATCACATCAGGATTTGATTGAGAAATTGTTTGAGGACATTCCTTATTCGTGCTTGTTAGTGAAAAGAACTCTCTCTCTCCCTTAGATAGATATTCATCGAAAAGAAATGAATGCTTATCATATTTGATGAATTTTTTGGACTGAGTCATAATTCCATTCGTTTCACTTCCATCAGCCCTTTTTGCGTAAAGAACAACCATAAAATCAACGCTAATTAAAAATTATTTAGAACTTTTTATTTTCTAGGATCCTCCACCAACAGTAGACTAGGCTTAGTACTTTGGATTAGGCTGTGAGCATAAATCTCCAAAGTTTCCAAAACAAACAGTTTCATCCTGAGTTAGGGAGAGTCAAATCCAATTATCGTATAAGTCTTCCTGGGAACCCCCTCTTACACAGGGGTTACACAAGAGGTCGCATTCGGGTGAGCTACGGGGACTAACCCTCCGTGGTTTAACTGATTGTGGTGGTCAGATCATATTATGGGGGTCACTTCAAGGTAAATCCATAATTACTGCATGGAAGCCTTTTAGTTGATTTCAGGCTTGATACCCTACCCGTATGTTCGGATCGGACTGTCAATTGTTCCTGCCCAGGGACTAACTGTGAATTGGTAACCTTAGTGGCCATAATATTTAGGGTCTTACACAAGGTGACAGTGACAGGAAGTCTCACTGTATCTGGAGCATACATTGGTCAAACTCACTCGGGCTCCTTGGAGGGTAAATCCACAATTACTGCGTGGAAGCTTGCACCAAGGCGTAAGCCTGTTAAGAAGGTCACCATTGTAAATGTTCCACCCTATCCCCACCCCTTCTGGACTTGATCACGTGACGTTGGATTTCATCACCAACTAGTATGGTCATCGAGAGAAGGTCCTGTTTGCTTGGTTGTGATTCTTAGATTCTATTAGCGTATGTTATTTCTTTTACTTAGCAGACCTTAGGTCGAGTCAGTGTTAATGGCATCGAATCCTAGGAGTACCAATGGAGGAAACCCTTCTTTTGGGGAACATTATACCTTTCCTTCATTCAGAAACTTTGGTCCTCCATATGTTGTCACACTGAGTCTTCCAGGACTCACTATTGGATTACCATTTTGGTTGTTCCCCACTCCAGTGATCCCAAATCCTCCCAATGTTTCAGTTGCACCTAATACTTTGTATGTCAATACAACACCCACACATCAACCTCACGTTGACTTTTCTCCTTCTTCGCCCATCAAGTCTCCTTCCATTTCTCCTTCTTCACCTAGTGAAATCTCTAAAGAAAGTAGCCAGATTGATCAGAAGAAGAAGAAACAGAAAGAGAAGAAGAAGAAGAGCCCAAAAAGGACAAAGACCCCAACAACATCAGATGTTGGCTCAGAGAAACCAGTTATTGTTAATAGTACTGGGAGTGTTGATGAGGTCAACAAGATTAAAAGGAAGAATCCTAAACCCAAATTCCCTTGCAGCCTTTGTAAGGGTGACCACTTTCTAAGGGATTTCCCTGGTCTTACCCAGGTCTTAGAAATGTGGTCCTCCACGTCATCGACCTCTGTCATTCATGTCGATGATACCCCCTCAACTAGTGATGTTTAGGTTGGTAAGAAGAAGAAATTTGTCAAGTTCCCTTGCATGTTATGTAAAAGTAATCATTACTCTCACCTTTTTCCTCGCATGGACGAGGCTTCTTCTCTTTTGGATAAACTTCAACTTCCAAAAGGTTATCATAAGCTTTCTTCTGACCCATCATTGGTTGATGGACTGGTCAATCCAGTTCCATCCCCAGTCAGTACAGTTGATCAGGTGGTCAATCTAGTTTCCTCCTCGATTGAACCACCAACCCAAGTAGTTGATCCAGTTCCATCATCGATCAGCCCCTCTCTTCATCAAAAGAGTGACACTAAAGTGGTCGATCTGTTTTCATCATCGGTCGATCCCACTCTCCCGTTAGAGAGTGACACCAAAGTGGTCGATCTGTTTCTACCCGTCAACCCCATTCTTCCCTTGGAGAATGAAACTCAAGTGGTCGATCCAGTTTCTCCATCGGTCGATCCTATTCCTCCATTAAGGAATGTCAAAGTGGTTGATCCAGTCCCTTCCTCGGTCAGTCCCACTCTTCCTCTGAAGAGAGCCAAAGTGGTCTATCCAAGTCCACCATTGGTTGATTCGATCCAATCATCGTTCGATCCTACTCTCCTTCTAGAGAGTAAACCCAATACTGCCCATGTTTTTTTCATTAATACAGAATCTAACGTACCGGGGGGCATTCCCCCTTCTCCTGCGAAACCCCCTCCAAGTAATGAGGCCATCTGTTTTGATTGGGGTGTGCTAAATGGACCTCATCTTCCCTCTCACATTCCTTTCCATATTACAGTACAGGTTCGTGGTTGGGACGTTCCTCAAACGTTGATAGATGAAGGTGTGTCCGTTAGTATTTTGTCTTTTGTTGCTTGGTACGCTTTGGGTTGTCTGCATCTTGTACCGGTTACACAAAATCTATTAGCTTTTAACAAAAGAAATAGTCAAACTTTAGGGATCCTTCCTCAGTTTCCTGTAACTTTGGGAGGGAAAACTGTCTTTATTGATGTCATGGTAGTCCGAGACCCCTTGGATTTCGCTTTACTCCTTGGGTGGGATTATGTCTATGCCATGAAAGCTCTTGTATCCACTATTTTCCATGTGATATATTTTCCTAACAATGGAAGAATTGTGACTATTGATCAACTTTCATTCATCATCCCCGACTGGGTTACCTCCCTAAGTGGTTCCTATATGTAGACAGTATCGCCCCTGCCGCATGTCAATTATGTGGCGTTGTCTCCCATGACCTCAACTTCCGATGATTTGGATCCGGTAGTTGACATGGTGATCTCTTCGGTAGGATTATTGGAGCCTGATCTCCTTACTCCTATCGTGACCCTCGACATGTGTTCCTACTAGAGTGATTATCTTCCATCCAACGAAGATCTCTTGGAAGCCATGACCGAGTCTTGTCCCTTAACATGGTATCCTTCCAGAGCGTTATCCTTTTGGAAGCCATGATCAAAGAAGCAGTCACGATCATAGTTTCTCTTCTCTGTGGCAAGCTCGTTAAAAAATGAAACCGAGGTCACGAGCATAGTTTCTCTTCTCTGTGGCAAGCTCGTTAAAAAATGAAACAAAGGCCTTGAGAATATTTTTCTTCTCTGTAGCGAGCTCGTTAAAAAATGAAAAAACAATCTGGGGATTGAACCTGGAACCTTGAGCATAGTTATTTTCCTATGTCAAGCTCGTTAAAAAATGAAACAATCACCTCTCCCTTCAAGTTGAGTCTTTCGCCAGATCTCGTAGATGTCGAGTCGAGTCTTTCATTAGGTCTCATTTTTGAACCTTCATTTCATCCACCTGTTTCCTTTTTCTCCATCTAGCACAAAAATTGGTGACAACCTTAAAGTCGGTGAATGAATTGAAGCTTGGGGGGCATGACCCCAGTCTTTGATGATCATTCTGGAGTCAAGTCACTAGCTTTCAAGCTGGGGGCAGAATATCGAGCTTAGTCTTTGTTCTTTCTTGTGTTTGTAAATACATGAGAATGCAACCGGGTAAACTTTTATCTCTTTTTCGGACCCGTATGGATACACGAACACATGAAAAAGGAACCCCCCTGGAGTCTACTTTAAACCCTTTTTAGACTCTCTAAATATGAAAATATTGTCAAGTGACCTTGCTTCCTTTCACACTCGTTAAAAGGTCAGAAAGGGTGTCTTTCGAGTGATAGTTTACCCCTTTTTCGGTCTCATTAGACTACTGTACGAAAAAGTAACTGAGAGAGTTCTCTTTTAAGTGTTTTTCCAAACTCTATAATCCCGAAAAACCTTCGAGTTTTCTGTCTTTGGACTTGTTAAAGAACACATTGATATACCCATATGGGACTGATCCCTTACTTCTTCTGGTTCGTTAAACAAAGGAAGAGGAACTTACCAAAGGTGAGTTATATCGAGCATGTGTTATCCTCCTCGAGCTCATTAAATCAAAAAGAGGTACTCATCTATCTGGATGGGGGAAAAATTGAAAGGAGCAAGACAAGCAGTCTCTTGAGAACATCATCCAACAATTCTTAGAGTCGCCCTTGAACATGACACATTTTCATTTGCACATATCATAATCCACTGAACCTCTGCACTAAGCCAATCTTTTGAGTCCCTTTCACTCCTTTGGGTCACCCGACGCAAGTCCCAGTATCCACTACATAGTTTTGGTCCATGTCACAATTTTGTTGTTGTGCCTCAGTGTTCAAGGGAAGTATCCGCCTCAAGAGTCAGCCATCCCAAATATCTTGCCTCAAAACCTGTGTCAGTCCATGTCCATTTGATCTGCCAATTACATCTCCATGTCCATTTCATGTCATTGATGGGGGATACATCAAGGCCCTCCCTCGACGAGTCTATTCCTGTCGACTTCAACACATTATCTGGGGATCAGACTTAGAAACCAGTTAGTACTTTGGGACCTGCATGCCTCAATGGAAGGCCTCCTCACATTCGACAGTAGTTTTACATCATTGACCTCTGATCGAATGATTCCATGGATGTTCGACCTGAGTTCATATATTCACATTCGCTGGAATGTACTAGGGTACCTTGGGAATCATTGACATTAATGGTGATCTCCCTCGCGCTTGTTAACGATTTACATCATTGACTGGTAATCAAGTGGTTTTTTCCATGTTCGACACCAGGACATCTATTCACATGGTTAGATTTGTACCATATTAGGATTGGTAAGAAGACCCTGGGTTGATCAATCACTTTTATATATGCTTTGCCTAGGCTGCGAAGGAGTTTCTATTGGACAAAGAACACATACACTGTCACATAGATCCACTTTGTATTAGTCGTGGCTATGTCTTGTCATCTCATAGATCCACTGTGTATTCTTCATGGCTACGACCAGTCTGAGTCATCAAAGTATAGATCCACATTGTATCTTCCGTGGCTATACCTTTTTATCAATACAATTATGGATCCGCAGTGTATTTTATGGCAGCCATATCTCGCAAGTCCTGATTACCCAAGCATAAGTATGCCTGCCTTGGGTTTTGAAATATGACATGATATTTGTTGGATGTTTGTGTGCAGCTTCCGTCAGGTTCTCCGAGTCTATACCCTTGCTTGAAAGTCTACAAAGCATTTCAGTTATCAGTTTGCATATTCTAACTTCATACTTTGGGGGGCAATCTGTTACACATCAAAATTACTCAACTGGATAAGTGTCGCATGTTCCTCTGAATTGTAGTAAGTGTCACATCTTCCTTACAACTTTAGCAAGTGTCGCAAGTTGGTCAAAAGTGTCGAAAATGATGTTCGAGCATATTTCCATGCCGACAAAAATAAGGAGGCACTTAAAAACATCTCATACGCTTTATTTGGAGAAGAGGAATTGATTAACTGAAGTCAAAGAACTCTTGACACCTGAGAAGATATCTGAAACAATAGGTTCTAAGGGTGAGCGCTCCCCTATATCAGTCTTAGGAGCACTGGTGCCCCCCTACAAGGCTTCAGGGAGCATTATAACGCCCTTCTGCCCTTTCGAAGGAGTGCTATCTACTTTTGGAGCACTGGCGCTTCCCTCAAGCTTCTTAGGGAGCGCTACAATGCTCTGATGCCTCTTTTGCAGGAGCGCTGCCTAATCTGAGGCAGTTTTTGGCCCGTTGAGGAGAATAAGGGGAGGATATTTCAAGATTAGAAGGTAGTTGCATTCAAATTCTTGGTTTCATCAGGATATCCCTGATCTAAGGAGGAGATTCCTCAACTTGATCTAAATATAACTCAAGAGGTTAAGCTCCTCCTAACCTATATAATCAAGCTCTATGATGGTGGAAAAGGGGGGAAGAATTGCTAGCATGAAACCTATGATCTCATAGGAAACGCACAGTCAGCCAAAGGAGAGTGATCAGTGAAGCTTCTTCCATCAAAGTTGTGGATCTTTTGAGAAATGGTTAGACGAAGGGGACTTGATGAAGCTGTCACATTCGCATCTATGATTGTAAGTATTGTTGTCGTTATTCTCATTAATATGACACGCTTGGCCTGTTTCTTTCTAGTTTCTGTCTGATGTTACATGAACTTATCATTGATAGATAGATCTGTTTTCAAGTTAATATCAATAGAGTAGGAAGTGGTCGTATCTTGTTTGTCTACAAGACTCAATGAGGAGCAAAGGATTGGAGCTCAACTCGGAGCGTGTAGGGACAAACATCGATAAAGAGGTACTTTTGTTCTCCTTCCTTCTCATGTGTTAGTTTGTATAGACTTGAAAGGAATTCAGTGTCCACCTTAAGAATTTTCTGTCTTAGAGTTAAGGTCAAGCTCTTTGAGGCAATCTACCTGTCCGTAGGGAGATTTTCCTACAACAATTTACATGTTTATGTTAGGGTTTATCATATATGTGATTATAACTATCTGTATGATTATGGGTATATGATGCATATCTGTGTTTACTTTTATTTTAGTATGAAATCGTATATTACAGAATGTAATTGTTTTTTTACATTTATATGTAAATCTTACGCATGAGTTTTGTATGTATATATGTTTAAGTTGCATGCAGTTTGAAGAGAAAATTATGTGGCATAGCTCAGTTAAATACTAGGTATGTTACCGTATGTTCTACAGTAAGAGAACGAAAGTGTTCCCTTGAGTAGCATGGCCTGACCTGTTTAAGGCTAGGGATGTTACCAACTGGTATCAGAGAATCATCAATTTATTTGGAGTGGCATTCCCCAACATGTGGGTGGTTGGGGGACATTACAAATTGGTATCATAGCTTCAGTTTCAACACTGAGCCTAGATGGGCCGAAAAGGTTCAATTGAAGCAAATATTCATAGAAGATTAATTTTGAAGTGACCAAATTTCAAGTCACGGAGCGTCCATGGAAAATATTGGCATGTAGGCGGACACGGTAAATTTTGGCACCGTACGAAAAACGTTGGCGTGCAAGTGTGCACGGTAAATTGTGGCATCGCGTGGAAGAATATTGTGTATGGATGCACGTGCTAAATTTATCCTTGTGCAGTGAGCACGCACATAGTAATGTGCACAAGTATTGCATAAAACAGAGGAGTTTTGTTGGTACGCGCATAGTATGAGTATAAGTTGTCTCATGATAGTCTATTCAATGGCGTGCACAGATTATTGTGTGCGATGGAACATGTTGAATTTTAGCATGGTACAATGTATAGGGAGAAATGCATTTGGAATATTAGTGTGCGATACCAAAACTCTGCGCAGTGGATATTAGTGCACAACGCAAAAGTAGTGTGCACAAGTTGTCGGCATGACGGATAAGAAATGCATAGTGGATATAGGTGTGCAGAAACATGTTTTACCTTGTGGTGTTACTGTACATGATAAATATGAGTGTACAGGATGAATTTTTGTGCACGCGAAGTCGTTTGGAAGGCGATAAGTTTAAGTTTGATAGAAAATTTTGCATGATATTAAAGGAAAAAGAAACACACTACATCGAAGAATTATTTGAAATGAATTCCGAGTTCTATATTCCTCCGATTCAGATAGATGGAAGTGAAATATAAGCTTACAAGAAAATCATACTATAAAAGAAAACAAGACTCATAACACAACCAGTTAACATTTTGTATTAAACATTCCAAAATCCACTTCTACATTTATGTAATCATTTTAATCCCAAAATTACAAAAAGGGAATGATAACAGTTATCCTGTTGTAAAAGGGTCGTTTAAGAACAGACCTATCATCTCTGGTGCTCCTTACCTTTGCTACCAGCTGTTCAAAATTCGTTGAAACATACTTAATTTTATTTGAAGACTCATTTCAGCTTAGAGATCTCCTCCTTTAAAGAATCTAACCAGGCTGGTTGATTCTCTCCAACACTTTCATCCGCTTCAGCTGAGGATTCCTCCTTTTTCATCCGCTTTCTCCTTTTCTTCTTAGCAGCTGGCCTGTTGATGATTAAATCCTTTATAGTGGGATTTAGCCTAACTTCCAACTACGATTCTATAGCCGACTCTATGTAGAATTTAGTATCTATAATGTGAGCAGGTACCCTTTCCTCCTTATTCGCAGAAAAGTCTAGCATGTTGCCTGAATAACCAATCTCATTGGATTTATCCTTGTCCATGTATCTCATTTTGTGGATACTGAAATGATTTTACAGAGATCAGAAATTTGAGAAATTTGGAGATTACTTCATTTATGGATAAACAGATGCCTTCATACTTAAGGATTTGTAGTTATAGAATCCCAATTATGAAGCACAGACAGACTGCGTATAAGAGAGTTGGGTTTTTGTGCTCAACTAATCCATTTCAAATGACTATCTTTTGAGTTCATTACATGGCGGCATTCAGCTGACATCACATGGGTACGAAGTACAAAACGAGTGAAATGGGGTGATCCAACTAGTCGTTGCCCATTCCACAAGTGGTGGATTTGACAAATGGAAACACGTGATCTCATGTATTGGCGAAATTGGTTTCAGAAAACCTCCTTTAGCCCAGATGTATCTCGGAAGGCGCCGCACGTCTATATTTTCAAGACTTGGGTCTTATCTAGAATTGTCATGGTGACAACACTAGGAAATTAGGAGAGATAATTATGATGTATATATTGAACCAAAATGGTTCATATTTTTCATAAATTGTTGAATTGTTATCTTGATAATTTTCTTTGGCTGCACGTTTTGTAGAATTTACAATAACTAAATCATATCATATCAGTGCAGAGTCCATAGGAATGGAAGAATCATAGGGGAATTATAGTCAGCAATATGAGAGCAGAGGGATGGATGTCCATTTCGGCATTGAAGGAACAAACTCCAATGTACATGGAGAATAAAGGAATGAAAATATGAATATGGTAGAGACCATTGAAAATTTCGCAGAAGGATGTCCAAAGACATAAAGCTGATAATGAAAGGATTATGAGAGCCAAGAAGCAATAGGATGAATTCAACATGAATTTATTGGAGGGCTTGAACAGAATAGAAAATAAATTGATTAAGGAGAGTGGGTTAAGAAAATCTGGAAGTCACAAGCCTTCGGTTGAGGAAATAAAAGCAAGAAGTGTTAGCAGACACCACCATCACTCCCCAAGGAATTCCAATAAGAGATCAGGAAACAACTCAAGTCCATCCCCTGTCAGAAGGTATAATAGGTCAAGGGTAGATGAACTACGAGGAGAAATGAACAAAATCAAACCTCCTACATTTGATGGAGAGCACAAAAAGGATGAAGATGCAGAAACATGGTTACTTGGAATGAGAAAGTATTTTCAATTGCATAATTATTCTTCTCATGCAGAAGGTAGAATTTCTATCTATAAACTCAAAGGAAAGTCCTCCATGTGGTGGGATAAACTTGTGCAGGTGTAGCACATTAAAGAGAAAAGTGTTACTTGGATGGAATTCAAGAAGTATTTTGAGAAGAAATACTTGACTAGGAGATACTATGACAAGAAAATCAAAGATTTCTTTGAAATCAATCTTGGAAGTATGGCCATAGATGAATATGAGAGAAGGTTTCTAGAACTACTGAAGTATGTCTCTTTCATCAAGGATGAGACAGTCAAAATTCAAAGGTATTTGAGTGGATTACCATTATTCATCAGTGAAAAAATAAAGTATGATGATCCCAAAACATTATAAGAGACCATAAGGCGAGATAAATGCCTATATGATCAAAAGAAAGCAAGGCCAACTTTCCAAAATTCTTGGGAAGTCAATAAGAAATTCAATATGTATCAGAGGAAGAAGGGAGCTAAGCCACCATTCTTTGGAAATAATCCACAGGGACAACAAATGCCTAAAGAACCCAGAACAATTGAAACAGGGAGTTAAAGGCCAAGGAAACCACCCATTCAATGTTGGGGTTGCAAAGGATATCATAGGTTCAGATATTTTCCTCACAGAGGTGAAAAGGGTAGGGTTGTTCACAATGTACAACAAGCTGAAACAGTGGAGGACATGGGAAAATATGTGTCAAGGATTTATGAATCCTTGGACAACAAGAAAGCATAGTATTAGCCCCACATGATTGAAGTGGAAGGTATGATCAACAGCCAAACCATTTCTATTTTAATTGATTAAGGAACCAGAAGAAAATTTAAGGAGATGGTTAAGTCATTCCTCATAGACATGAATGGACTAAACACCAAGGAATATTTGAACATCTTGTCTTCAGGTTCCTATGACTGGCTAATTTGGATGGATTGGTTGGACCAACATCATACTCTCTTATATTTTCAAAACAAAGAATTTACTTTCCTGGATGAGGAAGGGAAACTAAGGAAAGCGCAAGGAATTCCTAGGGCAGTAACCATTAGAGAAACTTCACCATTGCAGCTAAAGAAATGTTACAGAAAAGGGTGTCAAATAATTGCAGCTTATTTGACGTAGACACCTAAATATAAGGTGCCAAATTTGGAGGATTATGTAGTCCTGGAATATTTTGAATATGTGTTCAAGGAGATACCATGAATATACCCATGGAGAGACATTGATTTCTCTATAAATCTAATGCCTGGAGAATCTCCAGTGTCAAAGACTCCTTACAGAATGAGTACACCAGAGTTGAAGGAGTTTCAAATGCAGCTTGAAGAACTTTTGAAGAAGGGGTATATACGCCCAAGTGTGTCACCTTGGGGTGCCCTAGTCTTGTTTGTGAAAAATAAAGATGGAACCTTAAGATTGTGCATTGGCTTCATATAGTTGAATAAAGTGACTGTTAAGAACAAGTATCCTCTGTCAAGGATTGATGATCTCTTTGATCAATTGAAGGATGCAAATATATTTTCAAAGATAGATCTCAGATCAAGATACAATCAGGTAAGGATTAAAGAAGAATATATCAGCAAGACCGCCTTTAGGACAAGGTATGGTCATTATGAGTTCATAGTGGTGCCATTTGGGTTGTTAAATGCACCAACTATTTTCATGTACTTAATGAATGGTGTTTTCTGAGAATATTTGGAAAAAAATTTCATTGTCTTTTTGGATGACATTCTTATATATTATAATTCAAAGGAAGAGAAATAACATCATTTGAGGATGGTGTTGTGATTATTAAGGGAGGGTCAATTGTATGCCAAATTGAGCAAGTGCTCATTTTATCAAAAACAAATTCATTATTTGGGGCATATCATTTCAAAGGATGGGATAGCAATGGATCTTGAGAAGATAGAGGCCATTAGAGAATGGTCAGCGCTGAAGAATGTGACAGAGGTGATATCATTCATGGGTCTTGCAGGCTACTACAAAATATTTATTGAAGGATTCGCAAAGATTTCACACCCAATCACTTCCTTACAAAGAAAGGGGGTGAAGTTTCAGCGGAAACTGGATTGCAAAAAGAGCTTCCAACACTTAAAACAATTATTTACAAGTGCTCCAATATTAAGTATTGTAGATCCAAATGAAGACTTCATTGTATTCACATGTGCATGTAATGAATTACTTGGTGGATTCCTCAGTCAAAAGGGGTTTTTTATATGTTATGAATCAAGGAAGTTGAAGGAGAATGAAAGAAACTATTCCACTCATGATTTGG
This sequence comes from Picea engelmannii, assembly GCA_009831015.1. Lineage (NCBI taxonomy): Eukaryota > Viridiplantae > Streptophyta > Pinopsida > Pinales > Pinaceae > Picea > Picea engelmannii. Next base: position 55,943 of record ML788081.1, read on the forward strand.
AGTTTGTAGCCATAGTGCATGCCTTGAAGAAATGGAGACACTACCTCATGGAAAGAGGTTTGAGCTAAGAAGAGACCATAATGGTCTGAAATATTTATTTGATCAGCCAAATACAAAATCTAGGCAAAGCAGATGGTTATAATTCCTAAGCAAATATGACTTTGATATAAATCATATCAAGGGGAAAGAGAATAAAGTGGTTGATGCACTCAGTAGGAGGGTGCATGAATGTTAAGCCCTAATGTTGGCTCATTACCCTTTAATTGGGGCATATTATATTAGTAATGTTATTTTATTTATGTCGGCTTTAGGCCATTAGTTGTAATTATACCTCCTAGTCTCCTATATATACCAAGGAGACATTTTCATTT
>ML788081.1:60882-82350 GCA_009831015.1 Picea engelmannii
GCCATTAGTTGTAATTATACCTCCTAGTCTCCTATATATACCAAGGAGACATTTTCATTTTGAATCATCTTGTACTTGAACATTTAAGTGGGGTAAAAGGAGGTTGCCCCCTCGAAGAGGCTTATTATCTGAAATTATCTCAGATTCAAGGCGTTGAGTACTTTTCCTAAGGTTTTTCCATGCTATATTGATGTTTGGTCCTTAACAATGAACTACATGCTATGGCCATTAGCATGTATTAGACTGATATTAAAAGAAAAATTATGGAGGTTTCAAATGCAGATCTGCAATACAGAGAATCGGTAGCAATGATACAACATAGTAAGATGCCACAAAAGGTGGATAATTATAATTTGGGTATATATGGAATACTACTATACAAGAACAAAATTTTTGTTCCAAATGTCCAGGACTTGAAACGTACGATTTTACATGAAATGTATAATGTTCCTTATGTAAGGCACCCTGGATATCAAAAAACTGTGGCAGCGATCAAGAGCCATTACTTTTGGCCAGGTATGAAGAGAGAGATTGTTGAATACATCGCTAGATGTATGGAATGCCAAAAAGTTAAAGATGAGCATAGGCACCCAATAGTGTTGCTGCAACCTTTACCCATTCCTGAATGGAAATGGGAAGTGGTGACAGTGGATTTTATTACGAGATTGCCCAAAACAGGCAAGCTGCATGATTTGATCATGGTGTTGGTGGACAATATAATGAAAGATGCCCATTTTATTCCATTGAAAACTACTCACAAGGTAGTAGATGTTGTTGATATTTTCATGAAGGAAGTGGCACGATTGCACAAAATTCCTAAAACAATTATGTCCGACAGTGAATCAAAATTCACCTCGAATTTTTGGAAAGGATTGTTCAAAGGATTCAGAACGAATCTAAACTTTAGTACAACTTATCATCCTGAGTTTGATGGACAGACAAAGAGGGTGGACAAAGTGATAGAAGACATACTGAGAATGTATGTGATGGACAAACCATCGAAATGGGAATACTACCTACACTTGGTAGAATTCGCTTACAACAATGGGTATCAGGCATCATTGAAGATGAGCCCATTTGAATCACTTTACGGTAGAAAATGCAATACTCCAGTAAGATGGGATAATCCAGCTGATAGGACAGTTTTTGGGCCAGAGTTTCTCAAGGAGATGGAGGACCAAATGATAAAAATTAAGCAAAATTTATAAGCTTCCCAAGATAGGCATAAAAGTTATGCCAATAAGAATAGAACCCACAGAGAGTTCAAAGTGGGTGATCATGTTTTCTTGAAGGCAAAAGCTATCAGGAGTTCCCTGAAGTTGGGAAGTTGCGCCAAGTTGGCAACCAGATTTTGTGGGCCATTTGAAATCCTAGAGAGGATTGGTCTAGTTGCTTATATGATTGCATTGTCTGCATCTATGTATGTTCATAATGTCTTCCATGTATCATTGCTAAAGAAATATATACCTGATGCTAATCATGTTATTGATTGGAATTTGATTCAGGTGGAGCAAGAACTTTTCAAGTGCATCTAGTGCGCATTTTGGACCGAAAAGTCAAGAAACTCCAAAACTGAGCCATAGGGCTTGTAAAGGTCTAATGAACCTGGTACAGTCCTGAGGACTCTACTTGGGAGCATGAGGATGCAATGAAGATAGAATAACCACATCTTTTTAAGTATTTTTGAAAATTTTGTTGTATATGGTTATATGATGCACTGAGGACAATGCATAAATAAGGGGAGGGGATTGAAATATCCCTCGGCTGAACCCAATTGTAAATGTAATGTATGTTTACTTAAGTTGGTGAGTTTTTTTGACAACATTTTGTAATGCACCTTCGATGGCATAGTGCATGCATGAACTGCACAGTAAAATGATTTAGTGTGCACATTTTTGAATACCATGCATGGTAACTAAAGTGAATGCAATATGGAGTTCAGTGAGCCTTTTGTATATGTTATGAGTTATAGGTTGGTGAGCCAATTATTATAAGTTGAGATGCTTATTTTTTGGAATTAGGTAAGAGTGCCTAGATGTCAAAGGCCAGTGCGCCTAATTTGTATATGTCTCATGATTAATAGTAAACACATTGTTGCGTGCAGACTGACCACAATAAAATAGATGGGGAACTGAAATTCATTGGTTAGGGAAAGGGAGGGACAAAAGTTAAGGGAAAGGGATAATCTAGAGAGCTTAATCCAAAAATCAATATTGTATTAATATTCCCCTAAAGCATAAAGTATAGATAATTATTTTATCCTAAGTTCTAAAGTTGGGGACAAGTGGACCAAAGTAACTTCCAACATAACAAGTGTCAAGTTGGGGGCATGCATTCATATCATGGGGACTTAGCTCATTTAGTCACTTTTCACGACAATTCATAGCAATAGCCTGACCATCATTCTTACTATCATACTTCACGATGAGTTTCATGAAGATTCCTTCCATCACTCAGTTATCTAGTCAATGATTCCATGAAAATTTTCATTCATCCAATCCGTTATCCTTGAGACATCCATTTCACTGTATCCGAGCATGTTTCCTTAACCATTTTGGTTGGTGTACTTGGTTATCTTGGGAGCGGGATTGAAGAAGCGGGTTTTCAGGCCCATGGGGAAATTGAAGGGGCAGGTTGTCAGGCCTGTGAGAAATTCTCTGAGTGAGAGAATTGCTTAGGATTGATTCCCGAAGGTGATAAACTGCAGCTACAGTGCTCTGAGACTTCCTGTCTGGCCTGTTACTGAAGCCCTGGAAGGGAAGTGGGGCAGCCGAGGGACTGTTGATCAGAGAAGGGGCACACTTCCTTGGGTGGTACAGGCATGTGAGGAATGAGAGGTTGTAGGATGTTAGTTGAGTGAGCACTTGAGACGGAGTCTTTCCTATTATCTATGAACCTTAGCCTGGTAATGAACCCCTTTACCAGGGTGGAGTTCAGTCCTAGCTCAGGGGTGACTCACTATTGAGAGTGATGAATAGTGTAGTCTAAGGCTAGGAGGTTCGTGGATGGTCTGTACACAGTTGGTGACCATCTTTCCAAGGTAAGTGCCAATCGCATGATAAAATTATATGTTACATTGTTATTTATGTGCTTGTGTTATGGTTTATCATATATGTGATTATAATTGTCTGTATGATTATGGGTATTTCCCTCTATATGTTGCATATATGTGTTTACTGTTATTTTAGTATGAAATTGTATATTACAGAATGTAATTGTTTTTTTACGTTTATATGTAAATATTTTGCAAGAGTGTTGTATGTATATGTTTAAGTTGCATGCAGTTTGAAGAGAAAATTTATGTGGCATAGCTCAATTGAATACTGGGTATGTTACCGTATGTTCTGCAGTAAAAGAACAAAAGTGTTTCCTTGAGTAGCATGGCCCAGCCTATTTAAGGTTGGGGATGTTACCAACTGGTATCAAAGCATGAGAGATTTCTTTGGAGTGGCATTCCCCAGCCTATGGGTGGTTGGGGGACGTTACAATTTGTGTCAAATTTTGCTAAGTTAGTCAAGTATATCACAGCCATGGTGAGGAAAGGTAATGAAATCAAGTGGATTGTCGAGTCCCGTAATTCTTTTGATGAGATAAAGAAATCCTTGATTGAAGCCCCGATCCTTATCATCCTAAACTACTCCAAGGATTTTCTTATTTTTTCTCTCACTTCATTTGATACAATAGCAGTTTTTTTATTGCAAAAGAACATTGAAGTCTTAGAGCATCCCATTGATTTTTTCAGCAGGGCATTAAGAGATGTTGAATTTAAATATGACATCATGGATAAGAAATCTTATGCATTGGTTAAAGCTCTCAAGTCTTTTAGATTTTATGTGTTTCATTCAAGAGTCATTGCTTATGTCCCATAAAATTCTGTAAAGGAGACTCTTATTCATCCAGATATAGACGGAAAAAGGAGCAAGTGGATTGCTAAAATCCTTGAATTTGATCTTGAGATTAAGCCTACCAAATTCGTTAAAGGACAGGGTTTATCCAAGCTGTTGGCTGAATCAAATTGCTCAGCCTTAGGGGTAAATTTCATCAACTCATGTTCAGAAAAACAGTAGGCTGAATTGACTTACAACGGTTCTCAAGTAACCCCTACATTGGCAGATTGCAATTGGTACAAGGACATTATATTTTTTCTAGAGAAATTATAACCTCCAGATGATATGGAAAAGAACAAGGTCAGGGCCTTAAAACTCAAATAAATTAAATGCTACCTTATTGATCAAGTCTTGTATTGGAAAGACCCATTGGGAGTGCTTTTGAGGTGCCTAGACCCACAAGAAGCCCAAAAGATTATGTTTGATTTTCATGATAGTTTATGTAGGGGGCATCATTATTGGAGAATCGTGGCATACAAGATTCGCAGGGCTGGGTACTTTTGGCCTAGTCTGTTCATTGATGTTTGTGATAAGATCATAGATTATGTTAAATGTCATAAATTCTCTGGAAAGTAGCAACTCAAGTCTTTGTCATTAAATCATGTGGTAGCTTCAGGATCCTTTCAAAAATGGGGCCTAGATTTTATTAGGGAAATTCATTCTGCTTCCAGTGGTCAACATAGATGGATCTTCACTACTATAGATTACTTTACTAAGTGGATAGAAGCTATCCGTACAAGGAATGCTTCCCACAAAGTTATCATTTGTTTCCTTGAAGACATTATGGAAAGGTTTGGGTGTCCTAAAAGAATTGTCACTAATAATGCTGCATCTTTCAAGGCCGGACCATTAGTTCAGTTCTATGAATAGTTTGGGATCACATTGGTTCACTCTACCCCTTACTACCCCCAAGCGAATGGGATTGCAGAGTCCTCTAAAAAAACCGATAAAGATCATTAAAAATATGTTAGAGAACAACAAAAAGGCATGGGACTCAAAAATCAAGTTTTCTTTGTGGGCTGACAGAGTGACAAAAAAGAGGTCTCTAGGACTTTATCCTTTCTAGTTGGTGTACAGAGTTGAGGCCATTTTTACTTCTCAGCTTTCCTTTCCTGTGGAAAAATTATTCCAAGATTACCAAGGGGAGCCAGATCATATGATCAGAAGGATTTAACAACTGGTTGAAGTGCAGCAAACTTGGGAGCAGCTTGTAGATAAAGCACATGATTATCAACTGAAGATCAAGCAGGCATTTGATAAGAAAGTGAACAAAGAGGATTTTCAACTGGGCAATCTGGTGCTCAAGTGGGATGCACCGAAGAAAGATAAAGGAAAGCATGGTAAATTTGAAGCTTTATGGATCAGTCCCTTCAAAATATCTGAGATATTCTCTAATAACATTTTCAAGTTGCAGAATATGGAGGATGAAGAAGTTTTTGGTGGCCCTATAAATGGGAATTTTCTGAAAAAGTACTTTGCTTGAGCCATGAGTGGCTTTGCATGCCATTGTAAATATCATATTTCTTTTATTTTTGTTTCAATAACTGACCCCATAGCCCCAAGATAAGGCATTGAATCTACTCATTCTTGGCAGCCTGCAGGGGGCATGCCATCCCATGTGGTGCCAATGTTATCACACTAAGTTGCCTTGGGTTTTTAGCCTTTAGTTTTATCTTTTCTTAAGCCTTAGATTTTAATTTTTTAATTTGACCATGTTAAAAGTGTGTTTGTTAGGGCCCCCCTTGATAAATAAAGTATTGAGTCATGACTTTTGTTTTAATCCTCATTCAAATTTGGACTTAGAACCCTTTTGTTCATGATTTATGTTTGATCCCCTCATGACTTGTCACTAGGACCCTTTTGTTCAAGACTTAATCCCCCTCATGACTTGTCACTAGGATCGGTTCACTCCACGAATAGTTTGATTTGATAGGCCATTTTCCTCACTCATGCCCTCGTAGCCTTGCCTTGTTGTCCTTTGCTTACTTGTCCAATCATTTTTTGAAATGAAGTGTTTCCCACTCATCAGGATTTTCTGTAGCGTCTTTCCCATTCATCATATTCCACCATGATTTATGATTACAATGTTGATGTCATCTTCCTAGTTTTTAGTGCTAGGAGTTGGTTAAAAGATGATTTCAAGATCTCATATTTATGAGCTCTGATAACAATTTGTAATTTTTGAAAAACTCAATATTGTTGTGCTGCGCAAACTCCCATATGACCAGTCAACAACAATGCTATCAGATCCGATGCTGAGGTAGATTCGGAGGCCAATATGATCGTGACTTCTTCCTAAAATCTTGTAGAGGTTTTCAAACCGATTTTATTCCACAGGTATTACGTGTTTTCCTCCTCTGCCCATAAATTTCAAGGAGAAATAACGCTCAAAACTTTGATTATTGGGCTCACATAGCTGAAGGAGACTCTTCCTCATTCCATCCTATCATTTCCTTCCCTCCTTTCAAACCTATGATTCTCATTACCTGCATATCAAAGTTTTACAATTCCTCCCACCATTTCTACTAAGCTCACAACATCCAAGCAAGTCCTATCCTCTGCATGTGTAGTGTGCCACTTAGAGGCACTAATCAACAACACTTTTCTCCCCTGCCTCATCTGGCATTTAAATTGGGTTCTTTATACTCAGTTTGAAAGGCCAATTATAGGGTATCCTCTCATTTTCCATGTGTTCATACCTGCCTACATCCAAGAGTGGGATTTCCACAACCAGTTTAGCTAGTTAGTAACCAGTCTATTTTAAGGGAATTTTTTTTCACTTGAGCCTTGACTTTAGGTCCTCCTCATTATCACTACTCCATATCCATAATAATTTATTATCCTAAACTATGGAGACTCCTCAGATGAAGAAGTCACACAAGGGAGGTAAGGTGGCCAGAACCGAACCTGTGGATATGCATCTTTTTGAAACAGAGCCCATGGCCAGAGAAGTTTTTCAAAGGGTGGGATGCCTCTCTTTCTACCAAAATATGCAAAGAGGTCATCCTGAGGTGACAAGGCAGTTTTCCTTACATTTTGATGGATTGAAAACCAAGGTAGGGGATCTAGAATTTGAGGTGACTGAGGCCTCTATTTCAGCTGCTACAGGAATCCCTATCACAGGTGAGGAATGGGTTAAATCCATGGCTTTGAATGCAGCCTATGCCAAATATTTCCTTAAGACTGAACATCAAGATGGTAATTTGTCTAAAGGTGTGCCAAGGAATCATCTAATTGAGAAGCTAGAAAAGATATTGAGGATCATTCAGAGATACTTTATGTGTGAAGGGAGGTTCAACACATTATACCAGTACCATATAAGGATTATACTACATTTTACTGGTAAAATTGAAATGAATATTCCCTACTATTTTCTAAGGAGCATAAGCAATATGTCTGACAGGATTCAATCCAAGTCTAAGGATGTGGATACTAGCATCTTTCACTCTGGATTGATTAGAATTCTAGGTTTTGAAGAACTAGGTAAGAAAGATATCTCATTGGAACATTTTGTTATTGCTTCTCACTTCAAGTTGGATATAGCAGCTACTCCTCATTCGTAGAAAGCAATCCCTTTACCATCCACCAGTGCTACTAAATAAGGTACTAGCAAGAAGAGAAAGGGAAAATTTCTTGTTCAAGATCCAGAGATCATCAAGGAGGTCACAGGAACTGAGGAGGAAGCTTGTCATTCTCCACAGAGAGATTTTTCACCCCCTCCTCCACCAGAGTTAGACGAAGCCCCTTCTTCTACTAAACCTATAGAAAATAAAGGGAATAATCTACACTTCTCCTCATCTCCCTCAACATCCAACATCAAGGTCAGAAATCCCTTCACAAGAGAATCAAATTATAAAGAGGTTGTTGAAGAATAGTTCTTACCTAAAGTCTCTATCCAATAGAAGAAGAAAGATAAGGGCCAAAGCATTGGAAAGAAGCATGTGGAGAAGAAAGAACAAACCATTGTAGAAAAGAAGAAAGACAAAGGAAAAGGAATCAAGAAGCCTGATGAGACAGACAAGGTATTTCCTATGCAGTAGAAAGAGGGAACCATGAAAATGCATGTTGAGACTGTTCACGTCACTACTCCACCTGATAGCCAGATATTCAAAAGATTAATCAAGAAAATTAGGGATGCTAGGAAGGAGGTGGATCAATTGAAAGAAGAAGCCATGTCTGACAAGGTTAATATGAAATAAATCATGGGTGGCTATAGCCACACTCTCTACCTAGCAAGGTTTGCATCAAGAAAGTCTCAGCCTCTCCATAGGAAACTCAAAAACCTTTATAGGCATAATAGAGGCTTTCAGTCTCAGAACAGAAATCTCAAAGCAGAGTTGAAACATTTTCAAGATCAAGTGGCTCAAAGGAACTTGTAGGTATTGGTTGAATCTTCTATTGAAAAGGAGACACCAGTAGCCAAGGAGAGCATAGCTCCATTGAAGAATCATGTCACTGCTAAAAGGAAGAAGCATGTTGGGACAAAGGAGGATCCTCTTTCTCCAAGAAAGAGTGTCAGGCTAAGTGTCATATTAATGAAGTAGCTAGTGAAAGGTGAGATCCATTTTTTAAGATGGTCCCTTTTTGTGAGGATAAATTATTGATAAAACACTACCTCTGCCACCTATACAGGATTCTAGTGCTTACTTTTCAGAGTTTCATATTTTTACAAAGAATTAATCCCTTCGTCAATAATAGTGTAGACATTCTGTAGCGCTATGGCACTATAGAATAGTCTATTTTTTATGTTCCACCGGTTTGCTACCTACAATGTTGTTTAATCACCTAAATCTAATGGTGATGCTACTACCCGAGGTTGCTACCCATTCTGCACATGTTAAAGTGAAGGTGCTATGTATTTTCATGGCGCTACATAAAGTTTGACAGAACACACAGGAGGGCGCTACCAAATTTCTTGCAGAGATGAAGTTTGCACAAAGACACACCAGAGTGGCGCTACCTAAATTCACTACCAAATTTTTAGCAAAGACGAATTTTGCACAGAGACACACCAGAGTGGCGCTACCATAACTTGCTAAATAAATTTTCGTAGAGCCTGAAGTCTACACAGAGGATACAAAGATTTGGCACTACCTATTTTGCTACTTGTCTAGTTTTGAGGTTGCGCTACAAAGTCTCATGAAATTAGGTGAAGGCACTAAAAAGTGTGCTACTTAGAGTGCTACCCAAAGATGCTACCAACATATACCAGGAATCCAGGAGGGTTGAGCTAACAACTTTTTGGATAGCTGATGATGAATAAAATTGTAGAAACAACAGCTGGTAGCATGATGACAACCACATGCCCCTGAAGGAAACATGGAAAACAAGGAGTTGTGCATCAAAGGGGGATCAATTAGTTCAAATATTGGTCGGATTAGTCACCAACACTTTCCCATTTTATAACATAGGCTGTTAGTCAAGTTGTTAGATGGAATAAATTCTTAGCGATTTTCATGGGAAGGAGGCCAGCTCGTACCTCCAGCTATTGCCTCCCTTTTTTGCTATAAATAGATAGATGAAATTCTTCAGTAGGTTTGAATGGTTGAGCAAGGCTCCCTTATACTGTAATATTTTGATGAATTTACTGTGAATTGGTTATGTACTTGATTTGAGACATCTTGGTTAATATAAATCATCTTCTCTTTCCATCTTATTTTCTTCTTATGCTAAAGTGTTCATGCTTTGAATGATTCACATGAATGGTTGTGGTGATATTATGATGTATGTTTGATTATTATATTATCATGATTTTTCTTTAGTGTCCTTAAGTTCTAAACTCAAGAAGATCTTGTGTTAAGAATCTTTCTTTCTTAGGTTTTTTGCAGACCTGATGTTTACATCAACCTCTACATTCCTCTCACTAAATTATTCCCTCTGTTCGTATGTATTCTCACTTATTGATTGAATTTATCCAAGACCTTGATTTCTCATGCATGCTAGCCCTAATTTATGAGTTGGAACATTATCATTTTGAGTCTTGTCCATTTGAACCCTCAAAACTCTTTTACATTCACATATAACCTAATGGCTACTGGGCTTGCTTTCCATGCAATCTGAAGGTGATTCCTAGTGCTAATAGAAATATGGAACAATAAGATTGTGTGTTTATTTCAGACAGCTGAATAAAGTGACTGTTAAGAACAAGTATCCTCTACCCAGGATTGATGATCTTTTTGATCAATTGAAGGATGCAAAGATATTTTCAAAGATAGATCTTAGGTCAGGATACCATCAGGTAAGGATTAAAGTGGAAGATATTAGAAAGACCACCTTCAGGACAAGGTATGGTCATTATGAGTTCGCAGTGGTGCCATTTGGGTTGTCAAATGCACCAATTGTTTTCATGTGCTTAATGAATGGTGTTTTCCGAGAATTTTTAGACAAGTTTGTCATTGTATTTTTGGATGACATTATTTTATATTCTAATTCATAGGAAGAGAATGTACATGATTTGAGGATGGTGTTGCAAGTATTAAGGGAGCATCAATTGTATTCCAAATTGAGAAAGTGCTCATTTTATCAAAAGCAAATTTATTATTTGGGGCATATCATTTCAAAGGATAGGATAGTAGTGGATCCTGAGAAGATAGAATCCATTAGAGAATGGTCAGCGCTAAAGAAAGTGACAGAGGTCATATCATTCATGGTCCTTGCAGGCTACTATAGGATATTTATTGAAGGATTCTCAAAGATTACACACCCAATCACTTCCTTGCAAAGAAAGGGTGTGAAATTTCAGTGGACATTGGATTGTGAAAAGAGTTTCCAACACTTAAAAAAATTATTAACAAGTGCTCCAATACTAAGGATTGCAGACCCAAATGAAGACTTCATTGTATGCACAAATGCATGTAAAGAAGGACTTGGTTGAGTCCTCGGTCAAAATGGGTTTGTTATATGTTATGAATTAAGGAAGTTGAAGGAGCATGAAAGAAACTATGCAACTCATGATTTGGAGTTGGAAGCAATAGTGCAGGCCTTGAGGAAATGGAGACACTACCTCATGGGGAAAAGGTTTGAGCTAAGAACAAACCATAATGGTCTAAAATATTTATTTGATCAGCCAACTCTAAATGCTAGGCAAAGCAGATGGTTAGAATTTATAAGTGAATATGACTTTGATATAAAGCATATCAAGGGGAAAGAGAACAAAGTGGTTGATGCACTTAGTCGAAGAGTGCATGAATTGCATGCTCCAGCCATTATCATGTAACAACCAGATTTGAAAGACATAATTATAGAGGCTACCAAACCAAATTTGCAATAAAAGGAATTAGTAGGAATATTACAGCAAGGTAATTTACAACAGAAAATGGAAGAATACAAGCTTGATAATGATGAAATTCTCATGTACAGGGGCAAAATTTATGTACCAATTTCTCAGGAATTGAAAAATCTAATATTGAGAGAAATGCATAATGTACCTTATGCTAGGCACCCAGGATATCAGAAAAATATTGCAGTTGTCAAGAGCCAATATTATTGGCCAGGCATGAAGAAAGATTTTGTTGATTTTATTGCTAGATGTTTGGAATGTCAAAAGGTAAAGGTTGAGCATAGACACCCAACTAGTTTTCTATAGCCATTACCCATTCCTGAGTGGAAATGGGAAGTTGTAACAATGGATTTCATCACCAAAATGCCAAGAAAAAACAAGCAACATGATTCTATCATGGTAGTGGTGGATAAACTTACTAAATCTGCCCATTTTGTTTTAGTTAAGCTCACTCACAAGGCAACCAACATTGATGATGTTTATATGAAAGAAATTGCTAGATTACATGGCATACCCAAGACAATTGTGTCTGACAAAGAACCAAAATTTACCTCAAAATTTTGGAAATGATTATTTAATAGATTTGGAACAAATTTGAATTTTAGCCCAACTTATCATCCAGTATCAGATGGACAAATAGAGAGCGTGAATCAAGTGATTGGAGATATGTTGAGGATGTATGTGATGGATAAACCATGAAAATGGGAAGACTACCTACACTTGGTAGATTTTTCTTATAACAATGGGTACCAAGCATATCTAAAGATGAGCCCATTTGAGGCACTTTATGGAAGAAAGTGCAATACAATAATAAATTGGGATAACCCAACAGACAGAGCAGTGGTTGGGCCAGATTTTCTCAGGGAAATGGAGGAGCAAATGATAAAAATAAAAGAAAATTTAAAGGTTTCCCAAGACAGGCAAAAAATCTATGTTGATAAGGGTATAAATCACATGGAATTCAAATTGGGAGACCATGTATTCTTGAAAGTGAAGGCCAACAGAAGTTCCCTGAAATTGGAAAATTGTTCAAAGTTGGCAGCTCGCTATTGTGGGCCATTTGAAATCCTAGAGAGGATTGGTCCAATGGCTTATATGATTGCATTACCTGCATCTATGTCTGATCATAATGTATTCCATGTATCATTGCTCAAGAAATATATACCTGATGCTAATCATGTTATTGATTGGAATGTGATCCAAGTGGAGCAAGAAGGTGCTTTCCAAGTGCATCCGGTGCACATTCTGGACCGAAAAATCAAACATCTTTGGAATTGAGACATAGGGCTTGTAAAGGTCCAATGGACCTGGTACAGTCCTCAGGACGCTACTTGGGAGCATGGGGATGTAATGCGGGCATAATACCCACATCTTTTTGAGAATTTTTGAAATTTTGTTGTATATGGGTACATGGTGCACTGAGGACAGTGCATAAATAAGGGGAGGGGATTGTAATATCCCTGGGCCAAACCCAATTGTAATGTAAATGAAAATGTACTTAAGTTGGTGAGTTGTTTGATATCATTTTTTGTATGCACATTTCATGGAATAGTGCACGCATGTACTATGCAGTAAAATGAGGAAGTTTTCACATTCCAGGATACCGTGCGCAGTAACATAAGTGCACGCGATTTTGAGGTCATGAAGCCTTTTGTATATATGCTACATTTTATAGGCTGGTGAGCTAGTTATTGTAAGCTAGGATTCTTATGTTTTGAATAGGCTGGAGAGCCTTGATGTTAAAGGCCAATGCACCTATTTTTGTATATGTCTCATAATTAATATAAAATACATCGATGCACACAAACCAACCACGATAAAAGAGATGGGGGACTAAACTCCACTAGTTAGGGAAAGGGAGGGTTAAAAGTTAAGGAAAATGGATAAGCTAGGTAGCTTAAGCCAAAAAGGAATATTGTATTAATATTTCTTAAAGTATAAAGTATGGATAATTATTTTTATCCTAAGTTCCAAAGTTGGGTACAAGTGGGCCAAAGTAGCTCCCAACATGACAAGTGTCAAGCTGGGAACATGCATACATATTGTGGGGACTTAGTTGATATTTTCCATGATTCTTCCCATCATTCCTTCCATCATTGAGTCATCCAGTCAATCATCCATGAGCATGCACACACCCATTGAGTTATCCTTTGTATCTTCATGACTGTACTTGAACATGTATCCATAGCCATTTTGTGTTCATGTAGTTGGTTAGCTTGGGAGTTGTAATGAAGAAGTGAGTTGTCAGACCCGTGGGATATTGAAGAGGCGAGTTGTCAGGCCCGTGATAAATTTCTCTCTGGGTGAGAGAATTTCTAGGAATTGATTTCCTGAAGGTGTTGAACTGCAGCTACAATGCTCTAAGACTTCCTGTCCGGCCTATTGTTGAAGCTCGAAAAGGAAGTGGGGAAGCTGAAGAACTGTTGAGTAGAGAAGGGGTACACTTCCTCGGGTGGAACAGAAATGTAGGGAATGAGGGGCTGTAGGTTGCTAGTTTGAGTTGTCACCTGAGACAGAGTCTTTCCTATTGTTTATGAGCCTTTAGCCTGGGTAGGAATTCCTTTACCCGAGTGGAGTTTAGTCCCAGCTTGGGGGTGACTCACTGTTGAGAGTGATCAATAGTGTGGTGTAAAGTTGGGAGGTTCATGGAAGGTATGCATGCAGTTGGTGAAATTATTACCAAGATAAGTGTCAATTGTGTGATAAATTTACATGTTGCATTGTTATTTATGTGTGTAGTTTTATGAGTTTATCTTATGTGTGGTTATAACCGTCTGTATATTTATGGGTATTTCCTATATACGATGCATGTCTATGTTTATTGGTATTTTAGTGTGAATCTGTGTATTTACATATGTATTTGTATGTTTACCTTTTATATATAATGCTTCCGCAAGAGTTCTGTGTGTATATATTTTAATTGCATGCAATTCGAAAAATTTATGTGGCATAGCTCAGTTGGATACTGGGTATGTTATAGTATGTAGCGTAGAGAGAATGTAAGAGTTCTTTGGCATAGCGTGGCCTCGCATGGATGTTCGGGGATGCTATAGTTGGTGATTTCTTTTGACATATTTTTTGGTATGCACATTTCATGGCATAGTGCGTGCATGTACTATGCAATAAAATGATGAAGTGTGCACATTCCATGATACCACGCGTAGAAACTTAAGTGCATGCAATTTTGAGGCCATGGATGCTTTTTTGTATATGTTGTTCTTTATAGTTTGGTGAGACTCTTATTATAATCTAGGATGCTTATGCTTTGATTAGGTAGGAGAGACTAGATGTTACAGGATAGTGCGCATATTTTTTTATATATCTCATCATTAATATAAAGTACATCAATGCGCGTAGACCGACCACGATAAAGAGTATGGGGGACTAAACTCCACTAGTTAGGGAAAGGGTGGGGGCTAAAAGTAAGGAAAAGGGCTAAGCTATGGAGCTTAAGCCAAAAAGGAATATTATATTAATATTTATTAAAGTATAAAGTATGGATAATTAATTTATCCTAAGTTCTAAGGATGGGTACAAGTGGGACAAAGTAGCTCCCAACATGATAAGTGTCAAGTTGGGGACATGCATACATATTGTGGGGACTTAGTTCATTTTCCATGATTCTTCCCATCATTCCTTCCATCATTCAACCATTGTTTGATGATCACTCACTCACTAAGTCAATTATCCTCCATATTTCCTGTCACTATACCTGAACTCGTATCCATAGTCATACCTGTTTGTGTAGTTGGTTAGTTGAGGAGATGGACTGAAGAAGCGGGTTGTCAAGCCCGTGGGATATTGAAGAGGCGGGTTATTAGGCCCATGAGAAATTCGAAAAATTGAGAAATTGGCCAAGTCGTGAGATATTCCTAATTTAATATCTATTGTAGCAAAATTCGGACCTAGAATGGCTTGAATTTGAAGTTACGGTGAAGTCATGACAGATGGAGTGAATTTAGTAATTAAAATTCTTAATTTGTGAATTGAGTTTGGGAAAATTCCATTCCAAAAATGTCAAACCGCAATGATTTGTTGTTACAAAGGTTGAATTGGTGTTATTGGGGTGAAATTGAGAAAAATTCATAGTTGTGGAATGTCTATTGAATAAATGGGGAAAACGTTAAGCAAAAGCCCCACTTTCTGCAACAGAATTCATGAGGAATTGTTGCGCATAAAAATGAATGAGTATTGGTGGGCACTCTAAAAATGAATGATGTGTAGTAAAAGGCTTATGATATGTAAAAATTGGGTGCCATGCGAAAAAATCTTGGCATGTTGGTGCACGCATTAAATTTTGGCACCGCACAGAAAAATAGTGTTGTGCTGGTGCGTGCGCTAAATTTTCGCGTCGTGTGGGAAAATGTTGGTGTGTTGTTGCACGTGCTAAATTTAACATTGTGCATTCTGCATACGCACAAAAGGTGCACATGGTGTGCACCCATATAATAATGGTGTGCGTGGTGTGCGCAGTATTGGCACAATGCATAGGAGTTTGGTTGTTGTGCACGCTATGTGGATAAATGTTGTCGCACAACAGTTTAGTTAATGGTGCGCGCAAAGTATTGGTGCACAGTGGGGCATACTAAACTCTGGCATGGTGCAGCACGTAGAGTGAAATGCACATGGAATATCAACATGCAATACAAAAACTGTGCGCAACAAGTAATAGTGCAAGAACCAAAACTACGAGCAGTGGATATTGGCGCGCAACACAAAAGTAGTGTGCGCTAGTTATTGGCGCGACAAAGAAGTGATTCATAGTGGTTAAAGGTGCGTGGAGCACGATTTACCTTGTGGTGTTGCTGCTTATGCTAAATATGGGTGTACAAGTTGAAAATTGTGTTCGTGAAGTCGTTTTGAGGGTGAAAAACAATAGAAAACCAATCATTTTCTGCGACGTTTTATATCATTTGAACGTCATCGTTTTGCAGTGCATTTTTTAGGGCCTTAACAACGTTTTAGCTACTCAAAAACCCCTAGAATAGAGTGTACCTTGGCACTCTTAGTCTCTACATCTCAAATAAAAGATCTCGGAGAGAGATTTCTAATGGTGTAAGCCATTCGTCAAGCGAAGATTTTATGAGAAAGTTACATCACAAACAGTGGAGGGTAAATTTTAAGACCCATCTAACTTCAAAGAACCATAACTTTTTTCTCTATAATCATATTGAGGCATAGGAGTAGTCAATGGAAAGATATTGAACCATATAAAACAGTTCCAAAGTGGAATTGATTTATGGGCATGTTAAAAATTCTTAATATGGAAAATAAGGTACCTGTAGCATTCCAGACCAAAAACACGAATTGAACTAGAACTTCAGCAAGCTATAACTAGCAGCCCGGAACCCAGAAAAAGGTGAAACTTGGCCAAAATGTCTAGAATATGTATATGAAAAAACCCAATTGATATCCTACAAAAAATCCAATACAGTAGGTGAAAAAATGCTTAATTACATCGCAGAGTTGCGCCAAGTTGAAGAATGAACAAAAAATTAATAGGAAATTTTCAAATAACCATAACTTTCTGCTGAAGACTCGAAATTGAGCATGGGAGAAGGCGTTGGAAAGGTGTTGGTCAGTGGAATATAATTATCAACCTAGAAAATTGACCTAGGAATTCAATTTTCTAGGAAATTAGAAGAAATAATTCTGATATATTATTGAACCAGAATGGTTCATATTTTTCATGAAATTGTTGAGTCGGTTAGCCTGACAAAGTTTTGTTGGTTGCACATTTTGCATAGTTAACAACAACTAGATCAGTTCAAGATTAGCATAGAGTCCAGAGTAATGGAAGAGACACAGGGGAATTATAGTCAAGAGGATGATATTAGAGGGATGGATTTCCATATGGGCATTGAAGGAACAAATTCAAATGGACATGGAGAAGGAAGAGATGAAAACATGAATATTGTTGGGTATGTGTTATATTCTTTGCATGTGTGTGTGTGGGTACATCAGATTCGACAACTACGTCTAGAAATCACTCTAGTGTTTTATTATGATGGGAACTTTCCTAGGGGGGTTCCAGGAGAGGGAAGTTATTCCCCCCCCTGGTTATGCACAACATTAGCCCAGGGCTGACGGGGTTCAAGGCAGCGCCCCGAATTTCTTTTTTTGGGCGGTTTTTGCTATTTTTAGTGGTTTTCTAAATTAATCCCAGATTAAGGGATTAGGGTTTTGGTATCTACAAAATACCTAAAAACATTGTATACATTATATGGTGAATGGTGAAATTCGAGATAATGAATATCAGAAAGGTTTTCCTCGGTTGAGGGTTTCCGGTATAAATCTTTGTGTACAATGTGAATGAGCCATTGATTAATTTTTGTTTTACTTAAGAATCTATATGCATTTATTTACTTCATGGGTTTAAAACTTACAAATATGGTAGAGACCATCAAAAAAAATTGCAGAAGGATGCCCAAATCCATAAAGCTGATAATGAAAGGCTTAAAATATTATGGGGGACTAAACTCCACTAGTTAGGGAAAGGGTGGGGGATAAAAGTAAAGAAAAGGGATAAGGTAGGGAGCTTAAGCCAAAAAGGAATATTATATTAATATTTCTTACAGTATAAAGTATGGATAATTAATTTATCCTAAGTTCTAAGGATGGGGACAAATAGGCCAAAGTATCTCCCAACATGACACATGTCAAGTTGGGAACATGCATACATATTGTGGGGACTTAGTTCATTTCCCATGATTCTTCCCATCATTTCTTCCATCATTCAACCATTGTTTGATGATCACTCATTCACTGAGTCATCTATCCTCCATATTTCATGTCACTGTACATGAACTCGTGTCCATAGCCATACATGTTTGTGTAGCTCGTTAGCTAAGGAGTTGGATTGAAGAAGTGGGTTGTCAGACCTGTGGGATATTGAAGAGGCAGGTTGTCAAGCCCATGAGCAATTTCTCTCTAGTTGAGAGAATTACTGGGAATTGACTTCCTGAAGGTGATAAAATGAAGCTACAGGGCTCGAAGACTTCTTTTTCAGCATGTTGCCGAAGCTCAGAAAGGGAGTGGGGCAGTCGAAGGACTATTGAGAAGAGAAGGGTCACACTTCTTGGGGTGGGATAGGCATGTGGGGAATGAGGGACTGTAGGTTGTAAGTTGAGTGAGCACCTCTGACAGAGTCTTTGATGTTGTCTATGAATCATTATCCTATTTAGGAATCCCTTTACCCAAGTGGAGTTTAGTCCTAGCTCGGGGGTGACCCACTATTGAGAATGATGAGAAGTGTGGTCTAAGGCTGGGAGGTTCATGGAAGGTCTGAATGTAGTTGGTGATATTTTACTAAGATAAGTGTCAATTGTGTGATAAAGTTACATGCTGCATTACCATTTACATGTTTATTTTATGGGTTTATCTTATATGTGGTTTATAGTTGTGTTTATACTATGGATATTTCCTGTATATGTTTACCATTATTTTGGTGTGAATCAGTGCATTTACAAAACGTATTTGTTTGTCTACATTTTATATATAAATCTTCTGCAAGAGTTCTGTGTGTGTATATGTTTTAATTGCATGCAGTTCAAAACATTTATGTGGCATAGCTCAGTTGGATGTTGGGTATGTTACAGTATGTTCCGTAGAGAGAATGAAAGAATTATCTCATGTATCGTGGCCCGGACTGGGTGGCCGGGTACGTTATAATATGGTATCAGAGCTTCAATTTTAACCACTGAGACTACATGGGCCGAGCAAGTTTGAGCTGAAGCAAAATTACATAGAGGATTTATTTCAAAGTTGCCAAATTTCGAGTTGCAAAGTGTCCATGGTAAAAAGTAACAACAGTTGCGTGGAGTTGGGAATAAGCCCAATTTATGTTGTTAAATTCATGGGAAAATTGAGAAATTGGCCAAGTGGTGAGATATTCCTTATTTAATATATGTTATAAAAAAATTCAGACCTAGAATGGGTCGAATTTGAAGTTACAATGAAGTCACGACAGATGGCGCGAACTTAGTAATTAAAATTCTCAATTCATGAATTGAGTTTGGGAAATATTCATTCCAGAAATGTCAAACCACAATGATTTGTTGTTACAAAGGTTGAATTGATGTTATCGGGGTGAAATTGAGAAAAATTCATCGCTGCAGAATGTCTATGGAAGAAATGGGGAAAAGGCTAAGCAAAAGCCCCAATTTCTGCAATGGAATTCACTGGGAATTGTCGCACATAAAATTGAATGTGCACATGTGGGTGCACTAAAAATGCAGGATGTGCAGTAAAAGGCTTATGATATGTAAAAATTGGTTGGTGCATGGAAAAATGTTGGCGTGTTGGTGCATGCGCTAAATTTTGTCACCGCACGAAAAAATGGTGGTGTGCTAGTGCACGCGCTAAATGTTGGCGTCACGCGAAAAAATGTTGGTGTGCGAGTGCACGCGCTAAATTTAACATTGTGTGGTGTGACTATGCATAAAAGGTGGATGCAGTGTACACACATATAATAATGGCATGCATGGTGTGCACAGTATTGGCACAATGCAGAGGAGTTTGGTTGTTGTGCATGCGATGTGTGTAAATGTTGACGCGCAACAGTTTAGTTAATGGTGCACATAGAGTATTGGTGCACGCTGGGGGCATACTAAACTCTAGCATGGTTTAGGGCGTAGAGTGAAATTGCATGGAATATAAGCGTGCGATACAAAAATTGTGCGCAACATGTAATAGAGCAAGAACCAAAACTGTGTGTGGTGGATATTGGCGTGCAACACAAAAGTAGTGAGCGTTAGTTATTGGCACAACAAACAAGTTATGCATAGTGATTAAAGGTGTGCGGAGAAAAATTTACCTTGTGGTTTTGCTATGCATGCTAAATATGGGTGTATAGGTTGAAAATTGTGTGCACAAAGTTGTTTTGAGGGTGAAAAACAATAGAAAACCAACGATTTTCTGTGACGTTTTATGTTATTTGAACATCATCTTTTTGCAGTGCATTTTTCAGGGCCTTAACAACATTTTTAGCTACTCAAAAACCACGAGAACAGATTGAGCCTTGCCACTCTCTATCTCTACAGATCAACTAAAAGTGCTTGGAGAGATATTTCTAATGGTGTAAATTGTTCGTCAAATGAAACTTTTATGAGAAAGTTACAGCACAAATCTTGGAGGGTAAATTTTAAGACCCATCTAACTTCAAAGAGCCATACCTTTCTCCTCCCGAATCAGATTGAGGCGTAGGAGTAGTTAATGGAAATATATTGAACCATATAAGACAGTCCCAGAGCTGAATAAAATTTCTGGGCATGTTAAAAATTCTTAATATGGAAAATAAGGTACCTGTAGCATTCCAGACCAAAAACACGAATTGGCCTAGAACTTTAGCAGGTTGTAACTAGCAGTCCGGAAACCAGAAAAAGGTGAAACTTGGAAAGAATTTCCATAATATGTATATGAAAAAACCAAATTGAGATCCTACAAAAAATCCAATGGAGTAGGTGCAAAAATTCTTAATTACATCTTAGAGCTGTGCCAAGTTGAAGAATGAACAAAAACATTAATAGGGAATTTTCAAATAACCATAACTTTCTACTCAAGACTCAGAATTTAGCATGGGAGAAGGCGTTGGAAAGGAGTGTTGGTTGTGGAGCTTCATTATCTTCCTGATTCATAGTTCCTTACTTTCAGCCATGTTTATACCCCATGAAGTATTTACACCCCAGAAGTATGTACACTCTTCCACGTGGGGGAGTGCAGAGGGGGGGTATCCTCTCTACGGNGGGGGTCTGAGGGCAAGTGGGGCCCCAGCAGGGGTTCGGGGGCGAAGTCCCCGAAGCAAAAATGGCCTTGTAAAAGTATATTGTAATTTCATTGTAAATCTGGACTATTCATTATAAGGTCGCAGATCTAACGGTAGAGATTATGTTAGGGTTTTTTGCCCTAGAAGGAAACCCTCTTTTATGAGGGAAATGTATTACGACTATGGATGATGATGAATATTGTATTCTGAGAGAGGATATTGTGAGAGAAATAAGAGGAAGTTACAGCGAGTTTTGTTGTAGGTTGTATCCCTTCATTTGCTGGATAATAATAAAGGAAGGACCTGGCAATTTCTTTGGTGGACATAGCCCACACTGGGTGAACCACATAAATCTATGTCTCTCTTATATTGTGTGTCTTCTGTGTTTTGTTTTTTCATTTGTTTTATTTTATTGCTCTGCGGTCCTGTTTTTCTAACAACTGGTATTAGAGCATAAGGTAACTCGCAGGAAAAGAGGGTTCCTGGTTCGAGTGGGAGCAATGTCGGAAGATGGAAAGTTTAGGGTCGATAAATTTAAC
>ML788081.1:95105-132100 GCA_009831015.1 Picea engelmannii
AAGAGCATGATGTATACTATCCATCCATGGGTGTTGTATATACATGTGCATTTTCCTTCATGTCCAAATAACTTCATCAATCTTGTGGTCCAAAACCCATGACTAGGGTTGACATCAATGACAACAACCAATCTTCCAACACAATGATCACTCACTCACTGAGTCAACTATCCTCCATATTTCCTGCCACTATACCTGAACTCGTATCCATAGTCATACTTGTTTATGTAGTTGGCTAGCTAAGGAGTTGGACTGAAGAAGTAGGTTGTCAGGCCCATGGGTTATTGAAGAGGCGGGCTGTCAAGCCCATGAGCAATTTCTCTCTAGTTGAGAGAATTGCTGGGAATTGACTTCCTGAAGGTGTTAAGGCTCGGAGACTTCCTATCCGTCCTATTGTTGAAGCCCGAAAAGGGAATGGGGCAGCTGAAGGACTGTTGAGAAGAGAAGGGGCACACTTCCTGGGGTGGGAAATGCATGTGGAGAATGAGGGATTGTAGGTTGTTGAGTGAGCACCTATGATGGAGTCTTTTCTATTATCTATGAACCATTAGCCTTGTCAGGAATCCCTTTACCCGGGTGGAGTTTAGTCCTAGCTTGGGGGTGACCCATTATTGAGAGCAATGAGCAATGTGGTCTAAGGCTGGGAGATTCATGGAAGATCTGCACACAATTGGTGATATTCTTACGAAGATAAGTGACAATTGTGTGATGAAATTACATGTTATATTCCCATTTACATGTTTATTTTATGGGTTTATCTTATGTGTGGTTTATAACTGTGTTTATATTATGGGTATTTCCTGTATATGCTGCATGTATATGTTTACCATTATTTCGGTGTGAATCAGTGCATTTACAGAACGTATTTTCCTATTTACGTTTTATATATAAATCTTCTGAAGAGTTATGTTTGTGTATATGTTTTAATTGCATTCAGTTCGAAAAATTTATGTGGCATAGCTCAATTGGATTTTGGGTATGTTACAATATGTTCTGCAGAGAGAATGAAAGCATTCTCTCATGTATCGTCTGTCGGCCTGGGTGGTCGGGGACGTTACAATATGGTATCAGAGCTTCAGTTTTCAACACTGAGCCTCGATGGGCTGAGCAAGTTTGAGTTGAAGAGAAAATACATAGAGGATTTATTTCGAAGTGGCCAAATTTCAAGTTGCAGAGTGTCCATGGTAAAAAATAACAGCAATTGTGCAGAGTTGGGAAAAAGCCCAATTTATGTTGTTAAATTCATGAGAAAATTGAGAAATTAGCCAAGTGGTGAGATATTCCTAATTTAATATCTGTTGTAGAAAAATTTGGACCTAGAATGGATGGAATATGAAGTTACAGTGAAGTCACGAGAGATGGAGCAAATTTAGTAATTAAAATTCTCAATTTGCGAATTGAGTTTGGGAAAAAATTGTTCTAGAAATGTCCAAACGCAATGATTTGTTGTTACAAATGTTGAATTGGTGTTATCAGGGTGAAATTGAGAAAAATTCATATTTGCAGAATGTCTATGGAAGAAATGGGGAAAAAATTAAGAAAAAGCCCCAATTTCTGCAATAGAATTCACGAGGAATTGTTGTGCATAAAAATGAATGTGCACAAGTGGGCACACTAAAAATGTAGGATGCGCATTAAAAGGCTTATGATATGTAAAAATTGGGTGTCATACAGAAAAATTTTGGTGTGCATGTGCGCACGCTAAATTTTGGCACCATATGGAAAAATAGTGGCGTGCTGGTGCACGTGCTAAATTTTGGCATCACGCGGAAAAATGTTGGTGTGTGGGTACGTGAGCTAAATTTAAAATTGCACAGTGTGCATATGTATAAAAGGTGAACATGGTGTGCACACATACAATAATGGTGCGCTTGGTGTGAGAAGTATTGGCACAACGCAGAGGAGTTTGGTTGTTGCATGTGTGATGTGGGTAAATGTTGTCACGCAACAACTTAGTTAATTGTGCGCACAAAGTATTGGTGCACGGTGGGGGCATACTAAAATATGGCATGGTGCAACGCATAGAGTGAAATTCGCACAGAATATCAGCATGCGATACAAAAACTGCCCGCAACAGGTAATAGTGCAAGAACCAAAACTGTGTACGATGGATATTGGCGCGAAACACAAAAGTAGTGTGCATCAGTTATTGGCGCGATGGAGAAATGATATATAGTGGTTAAATGTGCACAGAGAAAGATTTACCTTGTGGTGTTTCTGCGCATGCTAAATATGGGTTTACAGGTTGAAAATTTTGCACGCAAAGTCGTTTTGAGGTTGAAAAACAATGGAAAACCAGTGATGTTTTGTGATGTTTTATATCATTTGAACGCCATATTTTTGCAGTGCATTTTTTAGGGCCTTAAAAGCGTTTTTAGATACTAAAAAACCATGAGAAAAAAGTGTGCCTTAGTACTCTTTGTCTTTGTATCTAAAATAAAAGAGCTCAGAGAGAGATTTCTAATGGTGTAAACCATTCGTCAAATGAAGCTTTTATGAGAAAGTTACAGTACAAACAATGGAGGGTAAATTTAAAGACCCATCTAACTTCAAAGAGCCATAACTTTCTACTCCAGAATTAGATTGAGGTGCAGTAGCAGTCAATGGAAATATATTGAACCATATAAGACATTCTGAGAGTTGAATTAAGTTTCTGGTCATGCTAAAAATTTTGAATATGGCAAATAAGGTACTTGTAGCATTCCAAACCAAAAACATGAATTGGCTTAGAACTTCAACAGGCTGTAACTAGTAGCCTAGAACAGAGGTCAAAAAATTCTTAATTACAACGCAGAGCTACACCAAGTTGAATAATGAACAAAAAAATTAATAAGAAATTTTCAAATAACCATAACTTTCTTCTCAAGAATTGGAATTGAGCATGGTAGTTGTTATCACTAATAGTTGTCAAGGGCCATCGGCCACAACCATGAGAGAAAATCAAAACACTCAAGCGACTCAGTCCACACTCGAATCAAGAAACATACCGGTTTAAAGATTTCAGTGACTGAGATTCCATGTGATTTTTTTATCAACGGTTCACAGGTTTCAGAGTTCAAAATTGCTCGGAGTTTAACACCAGAGAAAAGGGTCCAAGGTCCCAAAACCTCGAAGTAAGTATGATTCATTGATCTTTCAAAGGGAAAGGTGGTAGTAGTTCCAATCCTTTGAGGAAATGAGCTTCGAGAGAATTGAAGTGAGAAGTGTGCATAATCCCCGAGTCTCGAAATGTTGATGGGATGAAGTGTTGATTGTCAATATGTCGAAGTACTAAAACATGGGATTCATGGGAGCTGTTCGAACCAATGGGGATAGGTAGTAGTGGATTAAATGATGTCATGGAATCAAGCTTCGAGGGTTTTGAAATGAGACACAAGCAATTGTCGCGATTCATGAAATTTCGAAATAGATCTAGGTCATTCAAACTAGTGGAGTGTGTGGTGCCTTATTGATGATTTCACGGTTTCACGCATCGAGAGATATGAAGTCAAGAGTATGAAAACTCCCGATAAGTGAAGTCCTGAAATGCCTTGGTAAGTTTGGTCCCATTGTCATGGCCTGAGGTCGCATGCAGGAAAATGCGGTAAACGAGAAGCTGGCACTAGGAGCTCTGGTAGTGCGAAGGAAGGGGCATCGATTTCATAGAGATCTGTAGAGCCTCGAGGCATCAGTATTGACTTGAAGAAGTCATGGGAACCACCTTGAAACATTCATGGGTGTTAGGACTCATCCTGATCCAAATGAAGGAAGTTATTGAAAATAAGGGCAGCAGTTGAAATCTCTTCTCACCCCATAAATGACAAACATGGAAGAACTGGTCATGGAGGTAGACTGTCAACCCAAAGTTCCCCTGTCAGCAGATTTTCCTACAAATCCCATATTGATATGATCTTGCGTCTGATAAAAGAATGCAAGTGCATCTTGACAGAAGAAAATGTGGACGTTAAGCCTTGAATGCAGTAACCAGAGCACACTCCTGGTGGGAGATAGTGGCTCTGAGTATATATACTTAGTTTTGATATTTTTTTAGGGTCGATGGTACAGTAGAGCTCCCGTATGGTAAAGTTTTAGTAAAGCCTCTAGATTTTGGTTATGTATATGTATGTAAGACTTCTTACTTAATGATAATCAACTTTCTTTCTCCATCTTGTTTTCCTCTGATACTGAAAGAGTTCATGATTGACTGATTCACTTGAATTATTGTGACCTCATTATGATGAACGTTTGATTATAGTGTTGTTATAATTCCTTTCAGTTTCTTTGAAATTTAAATTCAAGAAGTTCTTGTGTTTAAGTTTTTCTTCTTTGGGCTAATGGAAGACCTGATGTCTGCAAAAAACCTCTACATTTTTCTCACCAAATTCTTCCTCCTACTCACATTTACTACAACCTACTGACTAAAGTTGAACCAAGACCTCACATTCTTTTGCATGCTAGTCCAGCTTTCCAAGTTAAGACGATATTTACTCGAACTATGCCCATTTGACCCTTTTTATAACCAACCCATGACATGAAAATCTGATGGGTATCGGGCTTACCTTTTCCTCAATCCAGGGGTGACTTCTGGTGCTAACATTTATGGCATAGTTTTCGGGGATGAATTGAAGATTTTCCCTAAGATAGAATGACAAAAAAGATTTGATTATGAAGGTGCATCAGATATCAATACCATTGAATATTGCAACTTGTAACTAGCAACTCCATTGTTTCAACTCCACTTTTCAGTTGTGGCTGCCTCTAGCACACCTGAAGCTGACCTAGAGAGGCTTTCTCGAGAATGCTTTTAGAATCTTCTTTCTCAACTTGAGAAGTTCCCTGGGAGAACGAAAATGATCATATATGTCCTTTGATGGTGAACAAAGACCAAACACATTCAAAGATTCATATCATTCACCTCACGACTCCATGACTAAAGAATCCACTAGTGACTCCTCTGGATTGAAATGAAAGAGACTTCGGCTCTGAGGTATGCCTTATGTGATTTTTCGAAAATAGTTGGTTTCCCAAATCCACTACCTGATAGAGATGAATGGGAAGATATCCTCCTTGAATTTCAAGAAAAAAGTTCATAGGTACCATCTGAGCATTCACTGGACTTTCATGAAGTTATTCATCGACTTAATATCATGCTTGCAGATGTCGAGATTAATCTTTTCAGATATTCATTAGGGGAGGTTGTTCTTGATTGGTGTCAATATCTTTCCACTACAAGCATCAATTCTTTGACAGGTTTTCATACAACTTTCAATTCATTTTGTAAGGATTATTTTCTAGATAAGCATATTTATGAAATCTATTGTGATGAATTTTCTTTGTTTTAGGAAGCCTTTGTTGGTCCTGAAAACCATGTTTGTGATGAAACTTTTAATTTAGAAGAAATAATTTTCTATGAAAATATAGAGGCATTGAATGATATTCATTATGTTAGCCCTAGCACAGAAACATCTGACATCATTTCAGATACATCTGTTATTTTAGATGTTCATAAAGATCAACATGCCTCTTGTGAAAATTCTGAGTTTATAGAGCAGATGTTATCTATAGTAGATAGCTCTCCTAGATATGGGGTTGAAGCAGATGTTCCTGGAAGCCCTACTTATGATGAAGAAGAGATGGTTGTGGAGGATTATTCTTCTCTTTTCCTTAAAGAGGTTTACCATGATATATTTTTACCTAGGATTAAAGAGAAAAATCATATGTATGAACAACCAAAAGCAATAGTTATTGTTGTCCCTGAAATGGGTATTTTTAATAGTTATATTCTCGATGGGATCATTGTTTTGGAGGTGGATCATAGATATGAAGGGAAACCCTTTTTTGATGAATATTCTAGTGATGATGAGCAACAAGATTATCCTATATTTGATCACTATGAAGACAATGAACAAAATGACAAAAAGTAGAGCTTTCCCATGGTCCCTATTTATGATTATAATGAATATGATCCTTGGGAGAGACATGGAGATGAAGAGGAGGAGCCAAATATACAGTTTACAGCCTTCTTAGAGCCTATAAGTGAGCAACCATCATCTGAAATCAGTTAGAGTAAATTAGCCTCTCATTCACCTAAGCTTGCCATAGATATCCAGCCATGTGTGAGCATCTGCAAGGTAGAACATGCTTTTTGTCACCTATTCTATGAGCTAGCAAGGGAGTACATGGAGTTGCAGTTCCTCCACATTTTGAAGCCTCTCAGCTTCATCTTGTTTTCATCATTCAGAGGAAATATGAAGGATGTAACCATTATGTTGTAGTGGTTACATCATATGTCATCAATCACTGACATATCCAAGGGCCTTCCAGTTAGACAGTTACTTGAATGGTTATGGTGGAAGTTTTCTTTCACCTAACATTTTGTAAAATTTCCAGTTAGTTTAGGATTGTACATAAATAATCTCCTTCTGGAGCCCATGTGTTTGTTTTAATTTTAGTAGAGCAGTGTACATATTTCCCTAGTTTCTTCTGTGAATATTTTGAGCATGACTCCATAACCCAACAGCTAAGGCACTGGAAATACGCGTTGTTGATAGCTCGTAGGGAGCATTCCATCCCCCTATGGAGCCAAATGTTATCACTAATGGTTTTCAAGGGTCGTAGGCCGCATCCATGAACGCAAAGCACAACACTCGAGAGACTCAGTCTAGACTCAAATGAAGCAACATGCAGGTTTAAATATTTCAGCGGCTGAGATTCCATGTGAATTTTTTATCAACGATTCATGGGTTTCAGAGTTCGAAATTGCTCGGAGTTTAACACCAGAGAAAAGGGTCCAAGTTCCCAAAAACCTGAAGTAAGTATGAGTCATTGATATTTGAAGGGGATAGGTGGCAGTCATTCCAAGCCTTCGGGAAAATGAGCTTCGGGATAATTGAAGTGAGAAGTGTCAATAATCCCTGAGTCTCGAAATATTGATGGGTTGAAGTGTCGATTGTTGATATGCCGAAGAACCAAAACCTGGGATTCATAGGATCTATTTGATCCAGTCGGGATAGGTGGCCGTGGATTAAATGATGTCGTGAAATCGGGCTTCGACGGTTTTGAAATGAGCCACAAGCAATTGTTGTGATTCACAAAATTTCGAAGTAGATCTGGGTTGTTCAAACTAGTGGAGCATGTGGTGCTTGATCAGTTATTTTACAGTTTTGTGCATCAGTAAATATGAAGTCAGGAGTATGAAAAATCTACATAAACGAAGTCCTCAAATGCCTTGGGAAGTTTTGGTCCATGGTCATGGCCCAAGGTCGCATGCAGGAAAATACAGTGAAGGAGAAGCTGGCACCAGGAGATCTGAGAGCACGAAGGAAAGGGTGTTGATTTCATGGAGATCTGCAGAGCCTCAAGGAGTCAACATTGACTTGAATAAGTCATGGGCAGCACCTTGAAACATTCATGGGTGTCAAGCCTCATCCTGATCCCAATGAAGGAAGTTATTGAAGATAAGGGCAACAGCTAAAACCTATTCTCACCCCATAAATGGAAAGCATGGAAGAATTGGTCACGGAGGCAGACTGTCAACCCAAAGTTACCCTGCAACAGATTTTCCTACAAAGACCATACTGATATGATCTTGCATCTGACAAAATAATGCAAGTGTAGCTTGACAGAAGAAAATGTGGACGCTGAGCCTTGAACACAATAACCAGAGTGTTATCCTAGTGAGAGCTAGTGGCTCTGACTATATATACTCCATTTTGATATTTTGTAAGGGTCGATGGTAGATCAGAGCTCCCATATGGTATATTTTTAGTAAAGCCTCTAGCTTCTAGTTATGTATCTGTATTTGAGACTTCTTTCTTAATGACAATTAGCTTTCTTGCTCCATCTTATTTGCCTTTGATACTAAAAGAGTTCATGATTGACTAATTCACTTGAATTATTGTGACCGCATTATGATGAAAGTTTGATTATAGTGTTGTTATAATTCCTTTTAGTTTCTTTGAAATTTAAATTCAAGAAGTTCTTATGTTTAAGTTTTTCTTCTTTGGGCTGCCGGAAGACCTGATGTCTGTGACGAACCTCTATGTTTTTCTCAACAAATTCTTCCTCCCACTCACCTTTACTACTACCTACTAACTAAATTTGAACCAAGACCTCACTTGCTTGTGCATGCTAGTCCATCTTTCCAAGTTAAGACGATATTTACTCGATATTGTGCCTATTTGACCTTTTTTATAACCAACCTATGACATGAAACTCTGATGGGTATAGGGCTTACCTCTGTTGCAATCCAAGGGTGACTTATAGTGCTAACAGTAGCAAGCATTGGAAAGGTGTTGGTCAGTGGAATATAATTATCCACCTATAAAATTGATCCAGGCATTCAATTTTCCAAGAAATCAGAAGAAAGAATTATGATATATTATTGAACCGGAATGGTTCATATTTTTCATGAAATTGTTGAGTCAGTTAGCCTGACAAAGTTTTGTTGGCTGCACATTTTGCATAGTTAACAACAACTAGATCAATTCAAGATCAGTATAGAGTTCATACTGATGGAAGAGGCACAAGGGACTTACAGTTAGGAGGATGAGATTAGAGGGATGGATGTCCATCTAGGCATTGAAGGAACAAATTCAAATGGACATGGAGAAGGAAGAGATGAAAACATGAATATGGTAGAAACCATAAAAAAAATTGCAGACAGATGTCCAAAGCCATAAAGCTGATAATGAAAGGCTTATGAGAGCGAAGGAGCAGCAAGATGAATTCAACGTGAAGTTAATGTAGAACTTGAACATAATAGAAAATAAATTGGATAAGGAGAGTTTCTCATGCAAATCAAGAAGTCACGGGTCTCCTAATGAGAAAAGAAGATCAAGGAGTGTTAGTAGACATCACCACCACTTTCTGAGGAATTCCAATAAGATATCACATAGAAGTGCATCTCCATCCCCTGTTAGGAAGCATAGGGGGTCTGGGGTGGATGAGATACAAGGAGAAATGAACAAAATCAAGCCTCCTACATTTGATGGCGAGCACAAGAAGGATGAAGATGCAGAGACATGGTTGTTGGGCATGAGAAAGTATTTTCAATTGCATAATTATTATTCTCATGAAGAAGGTAGAATTTTTGTCTATCAACTCAAGGGAAAGGCATCCATGTGGTGGGATCAGCTTGTGCAGGTGCAACACATTAAAGAGAAACGTGTTACTTGGAGGAAATTCAAGAATTATTTTGAGAAGAAATACTTGACTAAGAGATATTATGAAAAGAAAATGAAAGAGTTCTTTGAAATCAAGCTTGGGAGTATGACCATAGATGAATATGAAAGAAGGTTCTTAAAATTGTCGAGATATGTCTCTTTCATCAAGGATGAGACAGTTAAAATTCAAAGGTATTTGAGTGGATTTCCATCATTCATCAGTGACAAAATACAGTATGATGATCCAAATACATTCAAGGAGACCATAAGGCAAGCTAAATGGCTATATGATCAGAAAAAAGCAAGGCCAACTTTCCAAAAATCTTGGGAAGAAAAAAATAAGTTCAATATGGATCAAAAGAATAAGGGAACTAAGCCACCATTCTTCAGGAATAATCCTTAGGGACAACCAACTTCTAGAGAACCTAGAGTGATTGAGACAAGGGGTCAAAGGCCAAGGAAACCACCTATTCAATGTTGGGGTTGTAAAGGAGATCATATGTTCATATATTATCCCCATAGAGGTGAAAAACTGAGGACTGTTCACAATGTACAACAAGCTAAAATAGTGGAGGACATGGGAAGAAATGTACCAAGGATCTATGCAGCCCTGGACAATAAACAAGCAGAGTATCAATCACATATGATTGAAGTGGAAGGTATGAACAACAACCAAACCATTTCTATTTTAATTGATTCAAGAGCTAGTCATATTTATATATATCCTAAGATGGTGGAAGGTTTTCATTTGACAAGAAGTAAGCATGGAAAATCTTGGTTGGTGCAGTTGGCTACCAGAGCCAAAAGAAGAGTTAATGATATGATTAAGTCATGTCTTATGGACATTAATGGACTGAACACTAGGGCGTATTTGAACATATTTTGTTTAGGTTCCTATGACTATCTAATTGGGATGGATTGGTTGTATCAACATCATGATATCCTATATTGTCATAACAAGGAATTTACTTGCTTGGATGAGGAAGGGAGTCTAAGGAAAGTGCACAAAATTCCTAGGGTAGTAACCATCAAAGAAATTTCAGCATTGCAGCTGAAGAAATGTTACAGAAAAGGGTGTCAAATATTCGCAACTCATATGGAAGAGACACATAAAGATAAGGTGCCAAATTTGGAAGATTATATAGTCCTAGAAGATTTTGAATATGTGTTCAAGGAGGTACCAGGACTACCCCCAAAGAGAGATATTGATTTCTCTATAAATTTAATTCCTGGAGCAGATCCAGTGTCAAAGACTCCTTATAGAATGAGTACACCAGAGTTGAAGGAGTTTCAAATGCAGCTTGAATAACTTCTACAGAAGGGCTATATATGCCCAAGTGTGTCACCTTAGGGTGCCCCAGTCTTGTTCGTGAATAAGAAAGATGGGACATTAAGATTGTGCATTGATTTCAGACAGTTGAATAAAGTGACTGTTAAGAACAAGTATCCTCTGCCAAGGATTGATGATCTTTTTGATCAATTGAAGGATGCAAAGATATTTTCAAAGATAAATCTCAGGTCAGGATACCATCAAGTAAGGATTAAAGAGGAAGATATCAACAAGACCATCTTTAAGACAAGGTATGGTCATTATGAGTTCACAATGGTGACATTTGGGTTGTCAAATGCACCAGTTGTTTTCATGTGCCTAATGAATGGTGTTTTCCAATAATATTTAGACAAGTTTTCCATTGTCTTTTTGGAATACATACTTGTATATTCCAAGTCATAAGAATATCATGAGCATCATTTGAGAATGGAATTGCAGGTATTAAGGTATCATAAGTTGTATGCCAAATTGAGCAAGTGCTCATTTTATCAAAAGAAAATTCATTATTTTGGACATATCATTTAAAAAGATGGGATAACAATGGATCCGGAGAAGATAGAAGCCATTAGAGAATGGTCAGCACCAAAGAATGTGACAGAGGTGAGATCATTCATGGGTCTTGCAGGCTACTATAGGATATTCATTGAAGGATTTTCAAAGATTGCACACCCAATCAATTCCTTGCAAAGAAAGGGTGTGAAGTTTTAGTGGACATTGGATTGTGAAAGTAGTTTCCAACACTTGAAATAATTATTAACAAGTTCTCCAATACTAAGGATTGTAGACCCAAATGAAGACTTCCTTGTATGCACAGATGCATGTAAATAAGGACTTGGTGGAGACTTCATTCAAAATGGGTTTGTTATATGTTATAAATCAAGGAAGTTGAAGGAGCATGAAAGACACTATGCCACTCATGATTTGGATTTGGAAGCCATAGTGCATTCCTTGAGTAAATGGAGACACTACCTCATGGGGAAAAGGTTTGAGCTGACAGATCATAATGGTTTGAAATATTTATTTGATCATCCAACTCTAAATGCTAGGCAAAGCAGATGGTTAGAATTTCTAAGTGAATATGACTTTGATATAAAGCATATCAAGGGGAAAGAGAATAAATTGGTTGATGCACTCAGCAAAAGAGTGCATGAAATGCATGCTACAACCATTATGATATACCAATCAGATTTAAAACCTAGAATTTTAGAGGCTAGAAAATTAGATTTGCAATACAAGGAATTAGTAGAAAAAATACAACAAGGTAATTTGCAGCAAAAAATGGAAGAATACAACTAGATAAGGATGAAATTCTCATGTTCAGGGGAAGAATCTATGTGCCAAATTTCGAGGAGTATAAAAATATGATATTGAGAGAAATGCATAATGTACCCTGTGTTGGGCACCCAGGTTATCAGAAAACTATTGCAGCTGTCAATGGCCAATATTATTTGTCAGGCATGAAGAAAGAAGTTGCAGATTTTATTGTCAATTATTTGGAATGTCAAAAGGTAAAGGTTGAGCATAGACACCGAGCTGGTTTGCTACAGCCATTACCTATTCCTGAGTGGAAATGGGAAGTTGTAAGAATGGATTTTGTCACAATACTTCCCAGAACAAGCAAACAACATGATTCTATCATGGTAGTGGGGGATAAGCTTACTAAAGCTACCCATTTTATTCCAGTTAAGCTCAATCACAAGGTAGTGAACATTTATGATGTTTATATGAGAGGAAATTACTCAATTACATGGCACACCCAAGACAATTGTGTCTGACAGAGAACCAAAATTTACCTCAAAATTTTGGAAACGATTATTTAATGGATTTGGAACAAATTTAAATTTTAGTACATCTTATCATCCATAATCAAATGGACAAACAGAGAGAGTGAATCAAGTGATTGAAGACATGTTGAGGATGTATGTGATGGATAAACCATCAAAATGGGAAGACTACCTACACTTGGTAGAATTTTCTTATAACAATGGGTACCAAACATCTTTAAAGATGAGCCCATTTGAGGCACTTTATGGAAGAAAGTGCAACACACCAGTCAACTGGGATAACCCAGTAGATAAAGAAGTGGTTGGGCCAGATTTGCTCAGGGAAATGGAGGGGGAAATGTTGAAAATAAAACAAAATTTAAAGGTTTCCCAATATAGGCAGAAACGTTATGTTGATAAGGGCAGAACTCACAGGGAATTTAAAGTGGGAGACCATGTATTCTTGAAAGTGAAGGCCAACAAAAGTTCCCTGAAATTGAGAAATTATTCAAAGTTGCCAGCTCGCTATTGTGGGTCATTTGAAATCCTATAGAGGATTGGTCCAGTAGCTTACATGATTTTATTACCTGCATCTATGTATTTTCATAATGTATTCCATGTATCATTGCTAAAGCTCTATAATTTAAGTCTCTTCGAGTGTGGATAGAGTGAGGAAGTTAAGGAATCTCTGGGAAATCACACATATTCCTTGGGTGACAGGTCAATTAATGAATGATGTTAATCATGTAATTGATTGGAATGTGATTCAGGTGGAGTAAGAAGGCACTTTCCAAGTGCATCTGGTACGCATTATGAACCAGAAAATCAAACAGCTCCAAAATCAATCCATGGGGATTGTAAAGGTCCAATGGACCTGGTATGGTCCTGAGGACGCTACTTGGGAGCATGAGGATGCAATGCGGGCAGAATACCTGCATCGTTTTTAGGATTTTTGAAATTTTGTTGTATATGGGTACATAATTCACTGAGAAAAATGCATAAATAAGAGGAAGGGATTGTAATATCCCTAGGATGAACCCAATTGTAAATGTAAATGAAAATGTACTTAAAACATAGTTACCAACTTAATGAGAACTGTGACCTCAAAACGAGAACTCTGGCACTTAAAACCCATATTTTTTCATAAAAAACATGAAAATCAACCCCCAAATCAAAAAGTGGTGCTACTGGTAGCACCAGTTTTTGTAATCGGGTCAAAATTACAACTTTTTTCAAGCATGGGCTTAAAGGATCAAATGGCTTCTCAAACAAACTTTAAAATCAACCCCCAAATCAAAAAGTGGTGCTACCGGTAGAACCACTTTTTGTAACCGGGTTAAAATTACAACATTTTTCAAGCATGGGCTTAAAGGATAAAACAGTTGCTCAAAAAAAAACTAAAATCAACCCCCAAGTCAAAATGTGGTGCCGACAGCAACAATTTTTCTGACTGGGTCAAAATTACAACTTTTTTCAAGCATGGACTTAAAACATAAAATAGTTGCTTAGAAAAATCTTAAAATCAACACCTAAGTAAAAACATGACACTACCTAAAGTAAAATGTGTAAAAACATGACGCTACCTAAACTAAAATGTGTAAAAACATGACACTACCTAAAGTAAAATGTTTTTTCTAAACGCTAAAATTGTAACTAATTACGACCTAATTCAAATTGTGGCCTTGACAACAAATCTCTACAGAGATAAAAAAAACCCAAAATTAAATCCTAAATGGTCACTTGAAAATTTATTTACTAACTTTTTTTTTTTCTTAAATTTACATTAAAAAATAAATAAAGAGAAAAGAGCAAATCTTCATAAATATATATTTTTTAATCAAGACAAAAACACATTTACAAAAATATATTCAAAATTGAAATTTAAAAAAAAAACAACAAAAATTAACAAAAATGGTGAAAACCAAAGAAAAACTAAAAAAAAATGACAAAAATTTAAAACTTGGCTAGAAAACAATAATTTAAAAAAAAAAAATTACGTTTTTTTGTTAAAAAATAAAATGATTAAGCTTAACAAAAAAAAACAATAAAATATTTTAAGAAAAAACATATAAAGTAAAATATATTTCATAAAAATAAATTAAAAAACTTAAAAAAAACAAAATTCTTAAATATTAAAAATAAAAATAAAAATTATATATATATATATATATATATATATATATATATATATGTTTTATATATAAAAATAATTATATGTTCTTTTATGTACAAAACATATATATTATATGTTTTATATAAAATATATATATGTTTTGTTATGTGTCATGGGATCTAGGTTAGCTCCCTTGTGGGCTTGGTTCAGGTTCCATGGGCACCTACATGATCTAGGCCAGGTCTGCGGGGGGCTAGCACGATGTTAAGCATCGCTTCAGCGTGGCCTCCTCTCTGTTCTGTAATTTGATGCCTCCACATGAGCTCTGCATCCTTCTTTTGTGTTTTGACTACTATCCTCACTGTTTCGTCGCCTCCTCCTGCTTTGATATGCTTCCTCTCTATCCTCACGCTCTAATACCAGATTGAAGGAGGAAGGGGTGAGTTTCCTTAAAGACAGTCAATCAATAGATATATTTTCCTAGCATGTAAATATGAAAAGATTAATTTTGACGACAATGTCTAATTATATTTTTAGTGGCTCTAAAACCATTATTCTTAAGAAATAATTATTTTGTTCCTGCTCTGGTTTCCTTAGAAACGGTCAATCAATAGATTTATTTTCCTAGCATGTAAATATGAAAAGATTAGTCATAGCTTTAAAAAGATTCCTAAAATCCATTTACCATTTATGACTATTTAATATGTCTTGAAATTCATTCACCATGTTATGAGTTTGGTCAGTGAAACTTTGATGAATTAACTCTTTTGTTTTGATTCTCATACCTTTGGAAATCAATTTTTTTGGTTGGATGCAATTTATGCTTATAAGTAGTGCTAGCAGAAAGGTCCGTAATAATTTATCTGTTTTTCTTTTTTGTGTCCTATTCACGTCCTAATTTTTATAAAACATATATTGTCTGTAATAATTTATCTGTTTTTCTTTTTTGTGTCCTATTCACGTCCTAATTTTTATAAAACATATAATCATATATGTTTTATAAAAATTTGATTTTTTTTTATAGATTAATAAAAAAAAAAAAATTAATTGCATTTTTAAGATATTTTATATAATTTTTTTTTTTAATTTAATGTTTTTAAATTTATTTTCGATAATTATTTTTTAAATTTTGTTTTAAAATTTTAATTTTAGATTTTTTAATTTGAAGTTTTTTTATATATATATTTTAAGTTTTTAAGTTTTTTTTGCCTTTTCAATGTACTTTCGAGCTATAATTTTTTTTTAACCTTTTTTTAATTTTTTATCATTTTTTGTTATTTTAGATATATATATTTTTAATTTTATGGTTTTTATTCCTCTTTAATTTTTTAGGGTTTTCTTCAATAGTATTTTTTAATATTAATTTGTTTTTAAAATGTTTTTTTTTTTTTCAATTTTTTTTGCTTTCTTATTTTTTTTTAGTTTTTAATTGATAAAAAAAATGAATTGTATATTTTTAGTAAATGTTTAAAAATAATGTTATTTAACTATCATTATTTTCTATGTATTGAAGTAAAGATAAAACAGTGTTAAAAATGATATTTTCCACTATATTTAAAAAGTATGGAACCATAATTTAATTAAGGACACATAATTACATGAAAAAACTTGATTTAAAATAAATAAATGGTGTACAACATTTTTAACATTGAATGGAGCATGGAAATATGATTAAAAACAGTGTTAAAAATGATATTTTCCACTATATTTAAAAAGTATGGAACCATAATTTAATTAAGGACACATAATTACATGAAAAATCTTAATTTAAAATAAATAAATGGTGTACAACATTTTTAACATTGAATGGAGCATGGAAATATGATTAAAAACACGACTAAATTAAAAATAAATGAAAAAGTTTGAAAATAGATGAAAAAAACAATTGAGAAAAAAATAAAAAATAAAAAAATTGAACAATTTGAAAATAAATGAAAAAACAAGCATTTAAAAACAAAAAAAGGGGAAACCTTATGTATCAGAAAATTCAAAATATAAAAAAACCACCTAAAAAGGGAGGGGGGTGCTACCGGTAGCATCATTTTTTAAAACAGGGTAAAAAACTTGAACCCCCCAAAAACGAGAACTCTGTAGAGTTCTCGTTAAGTTGGTAACTATGTTTTAAGCGGGTGAGCTATTTTGACATCATTTTTGGTATGCACCTTTCATAGCATAGTGCGCGCATATATTGCACAGTAAAATGATAAAGTGTGCACATTCCATGATACCACGTGCAACAACTTAAGTGTGTGTGATTTTGAGGCCAGGGAGTCTTTTGTGTATATGTTGTGCTTTATAGGTTGGTGAGCCCATTACTATAAGCTAGTATGCTTATGTTTTGATTAGGCCGGAGAGCCTAGATGTTAAATGTCAGTGCGCCTATTTTTGTATATGTCTCATCATTAATATAAAATACATCGATGTGCGCAGACCGACCACGATAAAAGAGTATGGGGAACTAAACTCCACTAGTTAGGGAAATGGTGGGGGATAAAAGTAAGTAAAAGGGCTAAGCTAGGGAGCTTAAGCCAAAAAGGAATATTATATTAATATTTCTTAAAGTATAAAGTATGGATAATTAATTTATCCTAAGTTCTAAGGATGGGGACAAGTGGGACAAAGTAGCTCCCAACATGACAAGTGTTAAGTTGGGGAGATGCATACAT
Organism: Picea engelmannii; assembly: GCA_009831015.1. Lineage (NCBI taxonomy): Eukaryota > Viridiplantae > Streptophyta > Pinopsida > Pinales > Pinaceae > Picea > Picea engelmannii. The sequence goes on from ML788081.1 coordinate 112,121, forward strand.
ATTGTGGGGACTTAGTTCATTTCCCATGATTCTTCCCATCATTCCTTCCATCATTCAACCATTGTTCGATGATCACTCACTCACTGAATCAGCTATCTTCCATATTCCATGTCACTGTACCTGAACTAGTATCCATAGCCATACATGTTTGTGTAGCTGGTTAGCTGAGGAGATGAACTGAAGAAGCAGGTTTTCAGGCTCGTGGGATATTGAAGAGGTGGGTTGTCAAGCCCATGAGCAATTTCTCTCTAGTTGAGAGAATTGTTGGGACTTGACATCCTGAAGGTGTTAAAATATAGCTACAGGGCTCAGAGACTTCATGGCTGGCCTGTTGCTAAAGTTCGAAAAGGGAGTGAGGCACTTGAAGGACTATTGAGCAGAGAAGGGGCACACTTCCTGGGGTGGGATAGGCATGTGGGGAATGAGGGACTATAGGCTATTAGTTGAGTGAGCACCTATGATGGAGTCTTTCCTATTGTCTATGAACCATTAGCTTGGTTAGGGATCCCTTTACCCGAGTGGAGTTTAGCCCTAGCTCGGGGGTGACCCACTGTTGAGAGTGATGAGTAGTGTGGTCTAAGGTTGGGACGTTCGTGGAAGGTCTGCACGCAGTTAGTGATATTATTACTAAGATAAGTGTCAATTGTGTGATAAACTTACATGTTGCATTGTCATTTACGTGTTTATTTTATGGATTTATCTTATCTGTGGTTTATAACTATGTTTATATTGTTGGAGCCACCTTTGTTTTTCTAGCCCGTCACAAATTTCATTCTTAATGCTTGAAATATAAAAATGGTTTTCATATTTTCCCTCTGAGGTATCGAGATCTCTAAAGCTTTATCACGCAAGAAGCAATGATTATTATACTCTCGAGGCGAGTCCTACCTTTCGTTAAAAAATTTCCTCTTTTGTTCTACCTCGGGATCTCATAGGTCAGATACTATAAGTCATATAAGTCACACGCCCCGAGCTACGAAACAGTGAAATTGTTTTAATTCTTCACTCAGGACAGTAACAAGGTAAAGTTTTCCCTAACCCATAATTAAACATCTTCGGGGTTTCGCACCTCGGCGTTCACCAAACCCTAAAATTTATTGTCATAGCCCCGATAGCTGAGAACACGAAGTCCTTATCTTAGTAACCTATGTCATGATTAAAAGTAAAATTTAAACCATTGTAAAAGTTTTGTTGGCAATTCCCCACTTGGCGTTTTCTTTTTCAAAAGTTACGCCGTCTAAATCCCGACTCACGAGATCACGATAAGGATATAAACGTAATTAATTAATCACTTAATCCAATATTATTTACCCTTTTAATTAAGTCATGTTATCGTGATCTCGCGGTTTCGCAACTCGGCATGCAAACCTCTCGGAAACTTATTTTCGAAGCTCCGAGTCGCGATATGGTGAATATAATAATTATGAAATTAATTGAGCCCCAAATCACGATTACCTTTTTATTAACCAAAATCGATCATCGCAGTCTGGGGTGTCAGAGGTTCAAAGTGTTAAAGTAAAATCCTCGATATAACGAGTACCGAAATATTGATTAACGTTGGTAAAACCAGATTAATTAAGCTAAATCGATACATATCTTGTGTTTCGATGCTTGCATGATTTACGAGGTAGCCTTATTCATTCCATATGCCAACTGATATTTTCAACCCCCAAAACTTATGGTATTAATTAGGAAATAGGGCAAATCGATGAATAAAGATCGCGTTTTTATGGCAAAATTTATTTTTAAATATGATTTTACAGACCTGTTCTGAAAGGTACCGAGTTTTCAAATATATATAAGAGTTGTGGTTCATTATAAAAAATGCATTTTTATATTACCTAGAGCACATTATCTCTGAGCAAACTAACTTGTGTATGTATACGTATTTCTATCGTAGAAGAGCTAAAACACAATCTCCAGCCATGGCTCCGCAAAAAGCATCCAAAGCTAGTGTTGAGGTTTCGGAATAGGGCTCGAACAATGTTGTTGATACTTTGCCTCGAAGTATTGACTCGGTCCCGAATTGGTCGTTTGTTTCAAATGTTCTACAAACAGAATTGGTGGATTATTCCGATGACTCCAGTGACAACGAAAAAGATGATATAACCACAAAATACAAAATAGTCATCCAATCCGAAATGCACAAACTAGCAGCCAAGCCACGATTGCTTCCATATTACGACATGGTCTGATGGGAATTAGACCATGTGGACCTACAAACCAGAACCATCATGAATGAGCAGAAAGTCACCATCGAGACTTTCAGGCTGAAACATCTGCAAGCCATGTATAAGCTGCCCATGATGTCTGACTACATATATGGCATTGAATTCTTGGACGAGTTCAAGGAGAAGGAATGCATGCAGTATGATAAAACAATGTCCAGTTTAATAAAAGATTGGGTTTCGAACACTGCGAAGTTCAGAGCTGATAGCCACAGCATATATTCAATTGCTTCTTTAGAACCTCAGTACAAATATGTAGCCATGATGACATGTAGGCTATACAGAAAAGAGGACACCTCACATTTTTATCTTCCATGGGTGCCCCTAATGTTTCAGGTCACCGAAGGTGGATCTTTCAACTGGAAAACAATTGTGTCTGATAGCTTGACCAGTCGGGTCACAGAGTATTAGGCACAGAAAGAGAATGGGAAGGCATCTTCATTCTTCATGTTTGTGTACATTATGGACGCAGTTTGTTTTTTGACACCATTTCCCTTGATGAACTGGAGTTGGACTCCAACATAAGATTAACCCATACACGTTTATCATGAAAAATTATGGAAAAACAAAGCGGCAAATTTTGTGTATGAAATCTTTAACTAGGTGATGGTGCCCCTGCATGTCATCATTTTTTATCACCCACCACCCAGGATCTCGGACAACATAGTAACAAATCTGAGCAGCATAGGAGACTAGTATGTGGAAGCAGAATTTTCATACCTCCGAGTTTTCGGGGCTTCAGTCCCCCCGCATGCATTACCATTGTTTATTCCTGACAAGTTGGCTTGTCGTGAGGTCCCTAGGAAAACAGTAATTGGTGGTATAAGAAAAGAGCTTAAGGGATACTCGAAGAAGGTATGGCCACCTTTTCCTGTTCATTTGAATTCTTATTCTTTATTATATTTCGAGCATGCCAAAGCTGAGGCAGCATCCCTGGAAGACCTAAATTTGGTCTCCATTGAATACAAGAAGCATGATCCGCAGAGGGTCATGAGCAATCATTTGGCCAGTTGCGGGGTCAAGAGATTTGAGCACGAGAATTCACCCTCAGATGACATTTTCTGAGGCTCAAGGTCCTATGCCAAAATTCTAGCTCAGATACAAACCTTGGCACCCGAGGAGAGAGGCGATGTTCTGAAGTTCCAAGAACAACGATGCAGTTGTCTCCCCGCAGTGTTGCGGGGCGAGAGTCCAGCTACGGTGGAGGTCAAACAAAAGGATGCCGAAGGTTCTAAGGATGCGAACCCTGACCAAGAAAAACACCAGGAAGAGGGAGAGAAAACCAAGAATTTGAAAGCAGAAATAAAGACTCCCGACCCTCCGAAGAAGCAGAGTCTGGTTACTACTTTGGGAAAATTAGCAAAGCAGGTTGGAGAACCTATCACATCAGTTACTCCCTTGCAGTCGACTCAAGGAAATATTGATGCAGGATGGATCTTCAATGAACAGTTGAGGCCTATAAGGGTAGAAGAAATCCCTCCGAATGAGTTCTTCTTCGATAAGAAGAGAAAAGCAGTGGTCAAGAGAGAATTTTACCAATAAGGGGAGTCTACAGCCAAGAAATACAAAGTCATAACTGATGGGAAGGATAATAAAAATGAACAATTCGTGACTGAGATAGAAGGAACATTAGGAACATATGCCTCGGTGAATCAGTTTTTAGTTGGGCTTCTAAAAAACCAGTTGAAATGAAAGAATCACCTCATCAAGACCCTGGAAGCTAGACTAGCCACAACAATGGAGACTGCCAAAGACCAGGCGAGTGTGGGTATAGAGAAAGCGAGGTTGGCCAATAAAAACAATATAGAACTACTCAAGGCTAATCTCGAACAAGAACAACTAGGGGTCCGAAATGGTCAGATCCAAGTGAGTCAGCAAAAATATTTGATTCAGCAGTTGCATGCTAGGGTAAAAATTGTTGAAAGCAAGGTGATAGATATCAGGATGTTTCAATCCCAGGCGATGGAGATTCAGGGCAGAGTCTCTGCAGCCCAACAAAGTTTACTCGACAAGGTAGAAGCGATCCAAGACAACTATTTTCTAGTCAACCAGGTTTTAGAGAACTTATCTGCTAGAGAAAGGGAAGCTGGAGCAGCAAGGGTCGCCTTCCAAGAGGTTGTGATAGCCTCAAACAAAAGGGATTCGGGAAGAACTCCCAGGTTCACCATTTCAGAGAAGACCAAAGGAAACATTGTATTGAAAGAATGGGAGCACAACATCTTGGAAGGCAAGCTGCAAGCCAAAAAGGTAACACATGCCTTGGAAGAGGCTTGTATTTCTATAGATGGGTATCTTCTAGGCATTGATAGCGGAGGTAGTGTCGAGGCTTTGATTCAAATGAATGTGGCAAAAATCTCGCTTGATTTAAAGGAAAAATAAGAAAGGGACTCGACCGAGATATCCCAAGGGACTATGGCAGACATAGTCCAAATAGACAAATGTTTGATCAAACCAAGCGTGCAATTATGCGCTATCGACATCATAGATGGACAAATGGAAGACAGGTTGCAGCAGTTAACCCGAGAATGTTATTTCTTTGAAGCCAACTGTCAAGCAGAACCATCGTGGCTAATATCTAAATTGGTTGAAATATGTGTCACCTACACTGAGCACGTGCGAGGACAAACGCCTGGCACGAAGTGAAGACAGAGACGAAGAAATGGAGCGATTGCCCTCCTCCCTATCATAACTAAAATTTTGTAACGATTGAGATTCAATCTTATTGTAAACTATATAAATATACCATAGAAAGAAGGAAAAATATCTGGACCTTTTTGTGTCGATTGTAACAAAGTTTTTACAAATTTGAGAGTTAATACAAAGCAAATCTGAAGATTCTCAATTCCGTCACGACTGTGTTATGAGTTTGTTTTCTTGTATCTCATATTTTGTTTCATTTCATATTTCTAACTGATGAATGCTTCGTTATAATTTAGTATGACCACTACTATAGTGAATGAAATTTGGTTTTTCTATAATTTTTTACTGTTTTTCCTCTGTACCAGCTATCAGCATGTGTAAGACTAGTCAACACTTTCATAATTCTACACATATTCTATGCTACATTGGGTTATTTCTTTATAGTTTTCCTCTTCTGTTTATACGTGAGATTCTCCCTTGATTGGAGCCTTACACCATAGACAACTAAATGTTTTTCTCCCACCTCATACATTTTATTAAGATATAACTCAGTTATGGGAAAGAGCCTTTGATTTGCACCCCGTTTTATTTTTGAACTGTAAATTCTCTTTTATATGACCAAATTGATTCAGCACTTAATTTCTCTCTAAATTTTTTCTTATTTTACTGTTCCTCCATGACTGTCCCTGTACCAACCCATCCTAATATCGAACCTAGATTATCAAATCAAATGCACATTTCCTTAAACCTTTTCGATACTATTCTTAAAACAGCTACTAACCGGGTTGAACTAGAACATTCATGGGCAGCCATTGAACAGGATATAACTATCCTGGAACTGTTGGAATCTAGACAATGCCAATGTAGAAATATTCCTTAGTTTCCTTTGTTGAAGGTTGACGTTTATGTCTTCTCCACCCTTTACACACTTTCGGATGCCTAGACACTATACTTCTAAGCCTTAAGTACAAAATCTGGAACAACATCTTTCTAGCACTGTTGCAGGGGATCGAAGTTATGAAATCTTTTTCCCTGGGAAAATGACATTTGTTTTTCGTTGAAAGTGTTACCCTTTGATAGTGAACAAAGAGTACACACCTTTTTAAGGCTTTATAATCTTTCACTTGGTGACTCAACGAATAATAAACTGGCATCCGGTTAAAGGAATACCAGAAAAAACCCGGATGGTAAGAAGATTACGCCCGTTACCGATATCGAGAAGATTCTAAAGGCGAGAGGCTCTCTTAAGCCAACCGCTGCAGTTTACAAACTTAAAACTCCACAAATGAAGACTAAGAGTTATTCTGAACCCTCAACTTCGCTCAATCCTCTCTTTGACACTAAAGTTTTAACGCCAAACTGCTCCAAAGTTAGGAGTGAAATTCATCCGACAATCCCCTTAGTACAAAAAGGAAAGGGCCCTCTTGAAAGTTCATCGACAGTTGACATACCATCTTTCCTTCAGTCAAATTTCCCGACCTCACCAAATTCTGAAGAGTTTGTAACACATTCGGTTTCCACACCCGTTGGTTCTCCTGATTTTGTCTCTTGTAAATCCGAGGAACCGAGTCCTCGCGTTCCTTATCTTTCCTCGTCGGATTTTCCTCTTCGCGAAGAAAATAAAGAGTCACTTTTAATTTTCCAAAACCCCCTTTATAACTTTCCACAAATAACGATGGCAACCACTGGAGGAGGAGGTGGAGGGTTTATAGGAGGAGGTGGAGGGTTTATCGGAGGAGGAGGAGGAGGCCCTCTAGAAGGAGCTCGAGGCCAAGGGCTGCCCCCCCCCTCCCAGAGTGTTTGCGAAATTTGCAAATAGATATGCTCCCTTAGTATTTCTCGTCCCTCTACACGATCTCCTCGAAAATTACATAAAAAATTTACCAAAATTCATCGGGGAAGGGGATCTGACCGCGACCGAGCATATTAATTTCTTTGATCAATTCAGAGATATTCTAGGTATTGAACATGAGGACGTATATTCGAGACTTCTTGTCCAAACCTTTGAAGGCCGGGTCCGAACATGGTTTCGAAACCTACCTGAAACATCTATCTTGTCTTATGACGCTTTGGAAGATGTTTTCCTCAGACAATGGGGCGAGAGAAAAGACCATCTATATTATTTAACCGAATTTGGGTCTTTAAGAAAAAAGAATTCAGAAACAGTCATGGAATTTATTCAATGATTCAACAAACTGTATAATAAAATCCTAGCCGAGGTTAAACCATCCCAACCCACGGCCAAAGTAACTTTCGCCGGATCTTTCGAATTGGATTTTGCACTCCTATTGCGAGAAAGAAGGGAATCCACCCTAAATCGAATGCAGGACGATGTGGTAGAAATAGAATCTAATATGATGGCTTCGGGTAAGCTTAAAGATAAATTAGAAATGGGAAACCGAGAGACCAAATGCTTTAGAGAACAAGCAGGTTTGTCACAGTCTAATAGATCCACAGAGGATAGGGTAGACAATATGGACAGAGTAATTAAAGAACTGTCAAATAAAATATCCAGAATGGAGCTCGAACAGGCCAAAGATAATTCTTTCCCCAAAAAGGATTTCAAGAGGAACCCCAACCCCCTGAACCAGCAAAGACAAATAAAAAATGAAGATCAAAAAATACAAGCTCCCTTAAAGAATGAAAATTTTATAGGAGCAAACGATTTCCAAGACTTCCGAGATTCGGATAATGATGTCACGAAATTCGGTGATGACTGCACACAACCATATCTGACTCGAGAAGACTATGAAAAATCTCTAAACATGCAACAACCATCGAATAAGGGTGAAGAAGGTGATCACACTGACCTTTGTGAATCTCAACAAGAAACTTAGATGATAATGGTTGAGATCCAACCGAAGTATAACTTAAAATCTAAGAGTAAGCCCATCTCAACTACTCAACCCAAGAAAATCCTTCAAAGAGGCCAAACTTATGAGCCTACTCTGGAAGAGACCTTATTACCCAAACTGTGTGTGGATTTCCGAAACTTAAATAAGTCATCTCTCAAGGACAATTATCCACTGCCCAAAATGGACCATGTGCTAGAAAAAGTAGTTGGAGAAAACTGATGTCTATGATAGATGGGTTCTTTGGTTATAATCAAATCACCACGAATGAACAAGACAGGGAAAAAACTGCTTTCACCACACCATGGGGTAATTTCATGTATGAAAAAATGCCTTTTGGTTTGACGAATGCAAGGGCCACATTCCATCACACTATGGACATCACTTTCATAGGAGAAAGGGATAAGTTCATTGTCATTTACCTCGATGATTTGACAGTTTTCTCTAAAACTGATGAGGAACTCTTGATGCATCTTAAACAGACTTTTGAAAAATGTCGCAGGTTTGGTCTATCTTTGAACCCAAGGAAATCACATTTCGCCATGCGGGAAGGTAAGTTGTTGGGTCATATCGTATCTAGGGATGGAATCAGGATTGATCCTAAGAGGATTGAAGCAATAGATACTATAAATATTCCCAGAAACGTAAAAGAGATTCAATCTTTCTTAGGAAGAATAAATTTTTTATGAAGGTTTATCTCGAATTTCGCTAAGATTGTAAAATTGATCACAAGGATGTTGAAGAAGGACAACGGAGTAAACTGGACAACTGAGGTGAGAGCATCGTTCATGCATATTAAGAAAGTCATAAGCGAGGCACCTGTGTTAGAAAGCCCTGACTATCTAAAATATTTTCTGATCTTCTCATTTTCCTCCAAACACACTATCGTCGCAGTGCTGCTACAAAAGAATGAAGAAGGATTCGAACAACCGATCGCCTTTTTTAGCAAAAGCCTTAGAGATGCAGAACTGAAGTATGATATAATAGAAAAATAGGCATACGCCATAGTAAAATCATTGAAGGCATTCAGAACGTATGTACTACACTCAAAGATAATTGCGTATGTGCCTACCAATTCTGTGAAAGATATATTGGTGCAGCTGAACAGCGATGGAAAAACAGGGCGATGGCTCACCAAAATCCAAGAATTTGATCTAGAAGTTAAACCAACCAAATTGATAAAAGGGAAAGGCCTGGACAAACTCTTAGCTGAGTTGAATTTCAGAGCCCTAGATATCAATTGCCTGCAGGAAGGTGACGAAGATACGGACCTAAACGAGCTAAATGAGGAAACAAGTCCAAACAAGATCAAAGAGAAGTTCTTATCATCGGGTTGGTACAGAGACATAGTGTCATACCTGCTAACTCTAAAATGCCCAAATGAGCTATCACCATCTAAATCCAGAACTTTAAAACTCCATCCAGTTAAATATTGTATCGCTGAAAGTCAACTATATTGGAAAGATCCACTCGGTTTCCTGTTAGTCTATTTAGTTGAATCGAAAACTCAGCAGGTTATAGACGAATTTCATGAGGGAGTCTGTGGGGGGCATCATGCATGGAGAGATACAACTTACAATATCTTGAGGGCTGGGTACTACTGGCCAAAACTTCTTTCAGATGTCAACGCCAAAGTGCATGCCTACAACCCTTGTCAACTATTCGCAGGTAAACAAAAGCTCCCGGCACTGCCTCTAGTTCCAGTCAAAGCTAAAGCCCCATTTCAGCAATGGGGTCTAGACTTCATAGGCAAAATTAATCCCCATTCCAGTGCTCAACACAAGTGGATCTTAACAGCTACAGATTATTTTACTAAGTGGGTGGAAACCATTCCAACCAAAAGGGCAATGAACTCGGTGGTAATCGATTTCTTAGAAGACAATATTTGGTCAAGATTTGATTGCCCCCGAAAGATAGTTACTGACAATGCCCATGCCTTTAAATCTATGGCTATGATCAGCTTCTATAAAAAGTATAACATCGTTCTTGGCCATTCCACAGCATATTACCCCCAGGGAAACAGATTGGTTGAGTCATCTAATAAGAGCCTGGTAAATATAATCAAGAAAGTATTGGATGAAAATAAAAGATCTTGGCATGTACACTTAAAATACGCATTGTCGGCGAATCACATAAACACTAAAAGGTTTATCATCATTTCGCCTTTTCAAATGGTCTATGGGACAGATGTTGTTCTACCTATAAACCTAGCGCTACCAGTAATGAAGTTATGGAAAGATCAAAATGAAGAACCCAATCATGTTACTAGGAGTATTAACCGGCCGATTAAGGTTCAACAACATAGATTCGAAGTAGATGAAAATATGCAGAAGTACCAAGATGACATGAAATCATTATTTGACCGCAAAGCAAAGGACAGAGAATTCCTCTCAGGTGATTTAGTGTTAAGGTGGGATGCAAGAAAGGAAGAAGCAGAAAAACATGGTAAATTTGACCACCTCTGGTATGGGCCATTCAGGGTCTCGGCTCTGGAAGGAAAAAATTCTTTCCTACTGGAAAATATAGACGGAGAAGTCCTCAACACCCTTATCAACGAGTGGTATCTGAATCATTACATGATGTAACAGTCGCCAAAAAAATAAATAAATAAATAAAATAAATTTATATATATATATGTGTGTGTGTGTGTGTGTGTGTACATATATGTATTTTTCATTTAAACATTGTTCTTGATTTTCTTTTTTGTTCATGAACTTTCGACACATTTCGGATAATCTTTGTATTTGCCTCTTACAGGATTCTAGCTGCACACAGAATGGCAGGAAAAGTAAACTGAAAGTTGGTATCTTAAATAAATCAACTTAAACAGCGGATATCCAAGAAACTTGATGTTTTGCAAAGAAATTGAAATGAAAAGGTATAGATGAATTTTCCTGAAGGACATGTTTTAAAGGAATATTAAAAGAATCCAAGGTTAACGCCATTCAAACTGCAACATTAGCTGAACTGATAAATAACAGAGTTGTTTCTTGGTTTAATAATCTTTAAAAAAAAATAAAAAATTAAGACAAATTAAATGATCCACCCAATTTAAAAGTGGTTAGTCAAAATAAAGTATCCCCGAAAGTATCCACAAGAGTCAGTTTTGAATTTTTGACCTCTGTATTTTCAGTCGGCAAGTCACTACCTGGCATCCTTTCTATCTTCGGGTTTACCTTTTAAAAAAGAGTCACCATCTTTCTGTTTCATATACGAAGGGATGAGAGTTTTTCGTTTCAACCTCGTGAGCTTCAAAGAAGATGGTGAAAAGAAAGCGGGTCTTCACAACTACTCGATCCCTTGCTAAGCGAAGGAACATTTAGAGTGATCCTAACTTTCCTAGCTTTTTCAATGGCATCGAAAGATTGAAGCTTGCTCAAATAGAATTCCCTAAGAAAGTTATTTTCCCTTTTTTCCCTAAGAATGAAGGTGTTGTGAAGGCCAAGGGAAGATTGATGCCGAGTAATCAAAGTAAGTTAACAGACCTATAATGCAAAATATTACACAGATATCAGCCCTGATACAAACTGATTGCCCCCATTTTCGCGCTCTAAAAAAGAAAATTATAAGACAGGTGGTGAAAGGAAATTCAGAAAAGATTGTCCCCACCTAGTCCAAGAGACGATGAAAGGAAATTCAAAAATGATTGCCCTTGTCTCAGCATTTAAATGCATAAATATTTTCCGAAGTGGTGAAAGGAAATTCAGTAAAAGGGGTCAAATAACTTCACTGGGGTACTGAACAGGCTCGTTCGCAGTGAAGCAATATCTGAGATATCTGTAAGGCTATTATACATGAATATCACTCTACTCTAGTAATCAATTATTTCAAAAACCCGATCTACATCCTAATTTCAGACGGGACTTCCCAATTAAAAACATATAATCTTATTCTTTGATGCAAGCTGATAACCGCAAGATCTGTTGGGTCTCCTAGAACTGGTTTGATTGTCTTAAAGCAGACCTGAAATTAGTAATGGGAAAGGGAAAGTCGTGAAAGGGACTATGGCTAAGTTTAAAAAGAGTATCTGTTTTTGAGAAAGATTTTCAAGGTAAACAATGAAGTCTCTTTCCCCCTTCGATACCCTATTCTTAGAAACCTTTTCACTTGATTGAGCTATTGATTCCATTTACCCAATATTGGCACGTGGTCTATTGTTCTTCCCGCCTCACAGGAAGGTGGGATCCCTAGTTGGAGCCTATGTTGGAGCCGCCTTTGTTTTTCTAGCCCGTCACAAATTTCATTCTTAATTCTTGAAATCTGAAGATGGTTTTCATATTTTCCCTCTGAGGTATCGAGATCTCTAAAGCTTTATCACACGAGTAGCGATGATTATTATACTCTCGAGGTGAGTCCTACCTTTCGTTAAAATGTTTCCTCTTTTGTTCTACCTCGGGATCTCGTAGGTCAGATATTATAAGTCATATAAGTCACACGCCCCGAGCTATGAAATAGCGAAATCGTTTTAATTCTTCACTCAAGACAGTAACAAGGGTAAAGTTTTCCCTAACCCATAATTAAACGTTGTCGGGGTTTCACACCTCGGCGTTCGCCAAACCTTAAAATTTATTGTTGTAGCTCTAATAGCCGAGAACATGAAGTCCTTATCTTAGTAACTCGTGTGACGATTAAAAGTAAAAGCTAAACCAAGGTAAAAGTTCTGTCGGCAATTTGCCAATCGACGTTTTCTTTTTCAAAAGTTACGTCGTCTAAATCTCGACTCATGAGATCACGATACGGATATAAACGTAATTAATTAATCACTTAATCCAAGATTATTTCCCCTTTTAATTAAGTCATGTTATCGCGATCTCGCAGTTTCACAGCTTGGCATGCAAACCTCCTGGAAACTTATTTTCGAAGCTCTGAGTCGCGATATGGCGAATATAATAATTATGAAATTAATCGAGCCCCAAATCACGATTACCTTTTTATTAACCAAAATTGATTATCGCAGTCTCGGGTGTCAGAGGTTCAAAGTGTTAAAGTAAAATCCTCGATATAACGAGTACCAAAATATTGATTAACATTGGTAAAACCAGATTAATTAAGCTAAATCGATACATATCTCATGTTTTGATGCTTGCATGATTTACAAGGTAGCCTTATTCATTCCATACGCAACCTGATATTTTCAACTGCCAAAATTTATGGCATTAATTAGGAAATAGGGCAAATCGACGAATAAAGATCGCTTTTTAATGGCAAAATTTATTTCTAAATATGATTTGACAAACCTGTTATGAAAGGTACCGAGTTTTCAAATATATATAAGAGTTGTGGTTCATTATAACAAATGCATTTTCATATTACGCAGAGTGCATTATCTCTGAGCAAACGAACTTTTGTAAGTCTATGTATTTCTATCGCAGAAGAGATAAAACACAATCTCTAGAAATGGCTCTGCGAAAAGCATCCAAACCCAATGTTGAGGTTTCGGGACAGGGCTTGGACAATGTTGTTGATACTTCACCTCAAAGTATTGACATGGTCCTGAATTGGTCATTTGTTTTAGATGTTCTACAAACAGAATTGGTGGATTATTCCAATGACTCCAGTGACAATGAAAAAGATGATATAACCACCAAACACAAAATAGTCATCCAATCCAAAATGCACAAAGTAGCAGCCAGGCCACGATTACTTCCATATTACGACATGGTCCGATGGGCATTAGACCATGTGGACCTACCGACCAGAACCATCATGAATGAGTAGAAAGTCACCATCGGGACTTTCAGGCCAAAACATCTGCAAGCCATGTATAAGTTTCCCACGACGTCTGACTACACATATGGCGTTGAATTCTTGGACGAGTTCAAGGAGAAGGAATGCATACAGTATGATAAAACAATGTCCACTTTAATAAAAGATTGGGTTTCGAACACCACGAAGTTCAAAGCTGATAGCCACGACATATATTCAATCGCTTCTTTAGAACCTCAGTACAAATATGTAGCCATGATGACATGTAGGCTATACGGGAAAGAGGACACCTCGCATTTTTATCTTCCATGGGTGCCCCTAATGTTTTGGGTGGCCGAAGTCGGTTCTTTCAACTAGGAAAAAATGTTGTCTAATAGCTTGACCAGTCGAGTCACAGAGTATCAGGCGCAGAAAGAGAACAGGAAGGCGTCTTCATTCTTCATGTTTGTGTACATTATGGACACAATTTGTTTTTTGACACCATTTCCCTTGATGAACTGGAGTTGGACTCCAGCAGAAGACGAACCCATACATGCTTATCATGCAAAATTATAGGAAAACAAAGCGGCAAATTTTTTGTATGAAATCTTTAACTAGGTGATGGTGCCCCTGCATGTCACCATTTTTGGTCACCCGCCACCCAGGATCTCGGATAACATAGTAACGAATCTGAGTAGCATAGAATATTGGTATGTGGAAGCATAATTTTCATACCTCCAAGTTTTTGGGGCTTCGGTCCCCCCGCATGCATTACCATTGTTCATTCCTGACAAGTTGGCTTGTCGTGAGGTCGCTAGGAAAACAGTAATTGGTGGTATAAGCAAAGAGATTAAGGGATACTCGAAGAAGGTATATCCACCTTTTCCTGTTCATTTGAATTCTTATTCTTTATTAGATTTTGGGCATGCCAAAGCTGAGGCAGAAGCCCTGGAAGACCTAAATTTGGTCTCCATTGAATACAAGAAGCAAGATCCATAGAGGGTCGTGAGCAATCATTTGGCCAGTTGTAGGCTCAAGATATTTGAGCATGAGAATTCACCTTCAAATGACATTTTCTGAGGTGCAAGGTCCTATGCCAAGATTCTAGCTCGGATACAAATCTTGACACCCGAGGAGAGAGCCGATGTTCTGAAGTTCCAGGAACAACGACGCAGTTGTCTCCCCGTAGTGTTGTGGGGCGAGAGTCCAGCTATGGCGGAGGTCAAACAAAAGGATGCCGAAGGTTCTAAGGATGTGAACCCCGACCGAGAAAACACCAGGAAGAGGGAGAGAAAACCAAGAATCTGAAAGCGGAAATAAAGACTCCCGACCCTCTGAAGAAGTAGAGTCCAATTACTACTCCCCAAAAATCAGCAAAGCAGGTTGGAGAACCTATTTCATCAGTTACTCCCTTGCAATCGACTCAAGGAAATATTGATGCAGGATGGATCTTCAATGAAGAGTTGATGCCTATAAGGGTAGAAGAACTCCCTCTGAATGTGTTCTTCGTCGATAAGAAGAGAAAAGAAGTGGTAAAGAGAGAATTTTACCAAGAAGGGGATTCGACAGCCAAGAAATAAAAAGTCATAATTGATGGGAAGGACAAGAAAAATGAACAATTCATGACTGAGATAGCAGGAACATTAGCAGCATATGCCTCGGTGAATCAGTTTTTAGTCGGGCTTCTAAAAAACCAGCTGAAACAAAAGAATCACCTCATCAAGACCATGGAAGCTAGACTAGCCATAGCAACACAGACTTCGAAAGACCAGGCGAGTGTGGGTATAGAGCAAGCGAGGTTGGCCGATAAAAATGAGATAGAACTACTCAAGGCTAAGATCGAACAATCACAGTTGGGGGTCCAAAATGGTCAGATGCAAGCGAGTCAGCAAAAATATTTGATCCAGCAGTGGCAGGCTAGGGTGGAAATCGCCGAAAGCAAGGTGATAGATATCAGGATGTTTCAATCCTAGGGGATGGAGATTCGGGGAAGAGTCTCTACGGCCCAAAAAAGTTTACTTGACAAGGTAGAAGCAATTCCAGACAACTATTTTCTAGTCAACCGGGTTTTAGAGAACTTATCATCTAGAGAAAGGGAAGCTGGAGCAGCAAGGGTCACCTTCCAAGAGGTTCTGATAGCCTCAAACAACAAGGATTTGGGAAGTACTCCGAGGTTCACCATTTCAAAGCAAACTAGACGAAACATTCTATCGAAAGAATGGGAGCACAACATCTCAGAAGGGAAGCTGCAAGCTAAAAAGGTAACAAATGCCTTGGAAGAGGATTTCAGTTCTATAGATTGGGATTTGCTAGGCATTGATAGCGGAGGTAGTGCCGAGGCTTTGATTCAAATGAATATGGAAAAAATCTCACTTGATTTAAAGGAAAAGGAAGAAAGGGACTCGGCCGAGATTGCCCAAGTGACTATGGCAGACATAGTCCAAATAGACAAATGTCTGATCAAACCAAGCGCGCAGTTATGCGCTATTGACATCATAGATGGACAGATGGAAGACAGGCTACAAAAATTAGCGAGAGAATGTTATTTATTTGAAGCCAACTGTCAAGCAGAACCATCGTGGCTAATATCTCAGTTGGTTGAAAGATGTGTCACCTGCACCGAGCATGTGCAAGGACAAACGTCCGACACCAAGTGAAGACAGAGATGAAGAAATGGAGCGATTTCCCTCCTCCCTATCATAACCGAAATTTTGTAACGATTGATATTCAATCTTATTGTAAACTATATAAATATACCATAGAAAGAAGGAAAAAGGGCTGGACCTTTTTGTGTCGATTGTAACAGAGTTTTTACAAATTTGAGAGTTAATACAAAGCAAATCTGAAGATTCTCAATTACGTCATGACTGTGTTATGAGTTTGTTTTCTTGTATCTCATATTTTGTTTCATTTCATATTCCTAACTGATGAATGCTTTGTTATAATTTAGTATGACCACTACTATAGTGAATGAAATTTTATTTTTCTGTACTTGTTTACTGTTTTTCCTCTGTACCAGCTATCAGCGGGTGTAAGAATAGTCAACACTTTCATAATTCTACACATATTCTATGCTACATCGGGTTATTTCTTTATAGTTTTCCTCTTCTGTTTATACGTGAGATTCTCCCTTGATAGGAGCCTTACACCATATACAGCTAAATGTTTTTCTCCCACCTCATACATTTTATTAAGATATAACTCAGTTATGGGAAAGAGCCTTTGATTTGCACCCCGTTTTATTTCTGAACCGTAAATTCTCTTTTATATGACCAAATTGAGACGACACTTAATTTCTCTCTAAAGTTTTTCTTATTTTACTGTTCCTCCATGACTATCCCTGTACCAACCCAGCCTAATATCGAACCCGGATTATCAAATCAAATGCACATTGCCTTAAACCTTTTCAGTACTATTCTTAAAACATCTACTAATCAGGTTGAACTAGAACATTCATGGGCAGCCATTGAACATGATATAACTATCCAGGAACAGTTGGAAGCTAGACAACGCCAACGTAGAAATATTCCTTAGTTTCCTTTACCGAAGGTTGACGTTTATCTCTTCTCCACCCTTTACACACTTTTGGATGCCTAGAAACTATACTTCTAAGCCTTAAGTACAAACTCTGGAACAACATCTTTCTGGCACCGTTGTCGAGGATCGAAGTTACGAAATATTTTTCCTTGGGAAAACGACATTTGTTTTTCGTTGAAAGTGTTACCCTTTGATAGTGAACAAAGAGTAGACACCTTTTTAAGGCTTTATAATCTTTCACTTGGTGACTCAACGAATAATAAACTGGCATCCAGTTAAAGGAATACCAGAAAAAACCTGGATGGTATGAAGATTACGCCCGTTACCGATCTCGAGAAGATTCTAAAGGCGAGAGGCTCTCTTAAGCCAACCACTACAGTTTACAAACTTAAAACTCCACAACTAAAGACTAAGAGTTCTTCTGAACTCTCAACTTCGCTCAGTCCTCTCTTTGATACTAAATTTCTAACGCCAAACTGCTCTGAAGTTAAGAGTGAGATTCATCCGACAATCCCCTTAGTACACAAAGGAAAGGGCCCTCTTGAAAGTTCGTCGGCAGTTGACATACCATATTTCATTCAGTTAAATTTCCTGACCTCACCAAATTCTGAAGAGTGTGTTACACATTCGGTTTCCACACCCGTCGGTTCTCCTGATTTTGTCTCTTGTAAATTCGAGGAACCGAGTCCTCGCGTTCCTTATCTTTCCTCGTCGGATTTTCCTCTTCACGAAGAAAATAAAGAGTCACTTTTAATTTTCCAAAACCCCCTTTATAACTTTCCACAAATAACGATGGCAGCCGCTGGAGGAGGAGGTGGAGGGTTTATAGGAGGAGGTGGAGGTTTTATCGAAGGAGGAGGAGGAGGAGCCCCTCTAGGAGGATCTGGAGGCCAAGGGCTGCCCCCCCCCCTCCCAGAGTGTTTGCGAAATTTGTAGTTAGATATTCTCCCTTAGTATTTCCCGTCCCTCTACACGATCTACCCAAAAATTACATAAAAAATTTACCAAAATTCATCGGGGAAGGGAATCTAACCGCGGTCGAGCATATTAATTTCTTTGATCAATTCGCAGATATTCTAAGTATCGAACATGAGGACGTATATTCAAGACTTCTTATCCAAACCTTCGAAGGCCAAGTCCAAAATTGGTTTCGAAGCCTACCTACAGCATCTATCTTGTCTTATGACACTTTGGAAGATGCTTTCCTCAGACAATGGGGTGAGAGAAAAGACCATCTATATTATTTAACCGAATTTGGGTCTTTAAGAAAAAAGAATTCAGAAACAGTCATGGAATTTATTCAAAGATTCAACAAATTGTATAATAAAATCCCAGCTGAGGTTAAATCGTCCCAACCCACGGCCAAAGTAACTTCGCTGGATCTTTCGAACTGGATTTTGCACTCCTATTGTGAGAAAGAAGGGGAGCCACCCTAAACCGAATGCAGGACGATGTGGTAGAAATAGAGTCTAATATGATGGCTTCGGGTAAGCTTAAAGCTAAATTAGAAATGGGAAACCGAGAGACCAAACGCTTTAGAGAACAAGCAGGTCCGTCAGGGTCTAATAGATCCGCAGAGGATAGGGTAGACGATATGGCCAGAGTAATTAAAGAACTGTCAAATAAAATATCCATAATGGAGCTCAAACAGGCCAAAGCTAATTCTTTCCCCAAAAAGGATTTCAAGAGGAACCCCAACCCCCTGAACCAGCAAAGACAAATAAAAAATCAAGATCAAAAAATACAATCTCCCTTAAAGAATGAAAATTTTATAGGAGCAAATGATTTCCAAGACTTTCAAGATTCGGCTAATGATGTCACAAACTTCGGTGATGACTGCACACAACCATATATGACTCGAGATGACTATGAAAAATCTATAAACACACAACAACCGTCAAATAAGGGTGAAGAAGGTGATCACACTGACCTTTGTGAATCTCAACAAGAAACTGAGATGATAATGGCTGAGATCCAACCCAAGTATAACTTAAGATCTAAGAGTAAGCCCATCTCAACTACTCAACCCAAGAAAATCCTCCAAAGAGGCTAAACTTATGAGCCTACTCCGGAAGAGACCTTATTACCCAACATAAAAACTAAAGTAGTAAGCACACAAGAGTCCGAAGTAGAAAAAGTTGAAATCCAAGCATAAGGAACCGAAACAGTAAGTAGAACTACGTCTTCAACCAAGACCACAAGTAATAAAGCGGTCCAGATGAATAAGTCAGAAAGGAAGGATTCAGAAGTCTCAACCAAAGAAACAGACAAAGTGAG
Source organism: Picea engelmannii (assembly GCA_009831015.1). Classification (NCBI taxonomy): domain Eukaryota; kingdom Viridiplantae; phylum Streptophyta; class Pinopsida; order Pinales; family Pinaceae; genus Picea; species Picea engelmannii. The sequence continues at coordinate 131,340 of ML788081.1, forward strand.
TAGAGCTTTCAGTTTTGAAAATGGGTTAAATAAAATTAAGATACCAATCCCTTTGGTAGAATTAGAAAAAACCCTTGTTTTTCGGAAGCAAATTACCAAAGTGATGGGTGTCTCTAAGCTAGAAAGCTAGTCTGATGTTTTAAACCTGGAAGATTACAAACCTAACATCACTTTTGGTCCACATTTTGAAGGGGCCAAAGAAACCATTGCTCGCTTCTATATAACTTTAATGTGTATGACCAATTACTACATAACTGCATGTTAGACTCTGGAGCCTCCCATAACGTTATGCCCAAGATTATTATGGACAAATTGGGTCTCTAGATCACTAGACCTTATGGAGATCTTTACTATTTTGACTCAAGAAGGGTTAAGTGTATGGGTATGATAAAGGATTTGGTATTTACCCTGGTGCAGGTCCCGGTTAAGAGTATCCTGATGGATGTGGTTATTGCAGATATTCCCCCTAAGTATGACTTACTATTGTCTAGGTCATGGGGATCCAAGTTGGGGGGCTCTCTTCGATTGGATATGAAATTTTCCACAATTCTTGTGTTTGGTGGTCAGTTTACTTGGTTGTACAGAGAAATGAGATTAGCATATACATTGAGTGAGCCTTGTTATCCCCGATATCTAGGGATAACTAGGAGATCATGTCTCGAGGCCCACATGGTCCTAGACATGGAGTACCGAGAACGAGATTGACTTGAGCATGGCCCTGGAGGGCCCATCTTTCTTCTTCTCAGCCAGACTTGTCCTGT
>ML788081.1:138082-162748 GCA_009831015.1 Picea engelmannii
GTTATAACCTTCTTATATATGCATTAGGTTCCTTTCATTTCAGATGACTGCTTGGATCTTACACTAATCCACTTGACCATTGTTGGGGTGATTGATGGGGTAACTTAGCAAGTTGGTATTCATGGGTTTTGGTTAGCCACCAAAGGGGGTTTGCAGAGTCATCGTCTGCTCCCACCATCTTATCACTTTTACATCTTATACCCCACTCATCCATCCCATTCCCCTAGTCTGGCCATTAGGATGACCTATCAGGGTACATCTTGTCTTGTGGGAAGAAGGGGCTAAAGGCCCAGGGGGTAAAAGCAGCTGGTAAAAGATAAAAGCCATAGGAAATGAAACCTAGAGATGCTTCGCCCAGGGGATCCCCGGGAAGGCAATAAAAGGCCTCTCAATAAGAAACTAAGGGACCCTAAGAAAAATGATAAAATAAATAAATGCAAGACCTAACCAAGAGGATGGGAGGTCTCATCACGAGCTGGCCCATTATGTTCATAGGTATTTAGCAGTATGACATTGCCACTATCTGGTCACCAAACCGGGGCAGTGACCTTTGGTTGCATGGCCAAAGGAAAGGGGGTCTCATCATGAGCCAACCTTCTCATTTCTGCGAAGATACTAATGGGTAATGCTCTCATCTCTGGCCACCAAGCCAAGGCAGTGTCCTCTGGTCAGACCTTGTAGTAAAAAGAAAGAAATAAAAGAAAGATAAGGCAACAAAAGGGCTTGGAAAAAATGCATCCATGACGGGTACAACTCACCTCCTACAAAGGCACCCACAGACAACACCAGCCCTTGGTCTTACTATGACTAGACATCCCTAAAACCATATCACTGCATTAAACATGGCTTGAATAATCCTTTGAGGAAACTTTCCACCTCTTGTGGGTATTAGCCCAATAGGTTGTTCTGTTGGTTTCCTTAGCTTTGTATAGTAGATTTGTGTAATGTCTTTGATCTCTTAGATGATATGTTAGGGATTTCATGCATATGTTTGATAACTTTAATGATGAAATATGATTTACATTGCTATGATATCTAGGACTGATGAGCCCATGGAGGGCGTAGTCTTTGATGTGCTGGACCATGCCCGGCGGACAGGTACCAGAGGATCTGTGCACATGGGGAGATGATTAGCTCGGACCTCCATGGGGCTGAAGAGCCCATCAGATGGTTGTTGGGATGGCAGAGGCAGGACAGAGTTATGATGATCCCTTGCATGGAGAAGAAGAAGGACACCCTCATCAGGACGTTTTGGTAGAGATCTGACCTATGGGGATCAGCCCCTGCAGATGGGATGATGGCCTTGATGGATAAGACGCCACCCAGGACAGGCTGGACATTTTCTGGAGCAGATGGCAGCGTGTTGGGCTTGTTTGGCACACATGGCAGGTTGCAGGATCCCTAGAGGGGCCAACGTTTTTCTTGCTGGATGATGATTATGCCCTAAAGGGGCCAACGTCTCCCTCATAGGGGCCCGACGTCTCCATTTTTAGCTCATTTTTGGCATTTTTAGCATTTAATGTGACAAATAATCAAATATTGTTAAGTCAGCCTTGTCGGTTGTTTTTAATGACCTATTTTGTAATTAAAGGTCATGAGGATGATATAAATTGAGGATGTTTTAGCCTCATTTTGATAACACAACTGGCTCTCTTGTGAGAGTGATCTCTTTTATATTTTGTCTTGAGTATTTGTTCTTGGAGTGAGGCGCTACACTTGGAAGGATCATCTTTGGCATGCATATGGTGTTTTTATCATTGGAAGGTGTTACAACTAGGGTTTGATAAGATTTTTCATGAATTTTTAAGTGTTTTTCTCATCAAAGCTTCTTGATTGAATGGTTGTTGATTAAATATCTTACATGTAAAGTTACATTGTTATTATTATGCTTAATCATTGAAACCCTAGGGAGCCAACACACAAGTAGGTCATGGCTTCATGTCCCCATGACAAAAACTTGTTTATCCATTGATTAAAGAAGGTTTATCCTAGCCTTAGCTACACTAGCCATTCTTTTTTCTGAGTTAAATTTGAATTATAAGTTGAAGGAGGAAGACGTTCTAGGCCTAATTTAGTTTACACCTAGGGTTTTGACCTTAGGGTTTGAAAAGCCTTGTCCCCAAGCAACACTTTTCATACCTAGACTTATAGTTTGAAGCTAGCCATTTTTCCAAAGAGTTCTAAGGAAAGAGGGAGGAGCATGAGGCCTAGCTTTAGCTACACCGGAATGAGCCTCCTCCCCTTAGGGTTTTGACTTGGTGGCCCTGCCATTGCAACACCATCAAGCCTAACTCTCCTGTCCTTAGATTTAGATTCAACCAAGCCATTAGCCTTACTCCTTGACTCCATTTACCCTAAGGCACTAGTCTAAGAGTACAACATTGATCTTTTTGTGCTAAAACAACTCTTTCAAACTCTTTAAATTTGAAACCCTAAGTAACCCTAGCATCTAGACTAACCCTAAATGTTGATGACATCTTGTCTTATTTGAAAATTTGTTTGGAATGAAAGTTGCAGCTGACTCATCCCTTGATAGCCATAGAGGTATTAAGAATTTTCATTGGTCAATTTAGCCAAACGTCCACCTCTTTGACTAGCTAACCTAACCCTAACCAACAACCATATAGGTGACGTCATACTTGTTAAAACCCTTGTTTGGCCTTAAAACGTTTTGACATTGTCACCCTTTTTGATAGGCTTTGAGTTGTTGATTATTTTCACAAGCTTATTTGACAAAACATTCCTCACATTGTCTTCAAAAATTGACCTAATACTAAGGCTGACGTCACCCTAAATCTGCAATAGTGACGCAGCAACAATTTTTATATATGAGCAGATTTATTGCATTGTGATAATACAAGGATTTGATTTTATACATTGAATGCCAGTATCTCTTGTGTATTTATTGAAGAAGTGACATAAAATATAATTTTTTATTGCAATCATTGACTTCGTCAATAATTACTTTCATTAATGCTCATATGTATTAAAGATAGTCATTGATATTGTGAAGTACTAAGCACTATATGCACATTTAGTTTCATTTGCTTTGTCTCGCAAACAGGTGTTATTCCATTGAAATATCTCTTCTTTGACTATCTCTCTTGGCAGTAATCTGTGAAAGGAAACCCTTATCTTGATCCTCTAGATCCTTAGACCTTTCAGAAAACCCAGATTACAAGGGACGTCTCCCTTGGGATTAGCCACCCTAAACAGAAAGAGCTCCCCATAGAGGTGACAGTGGATGGGGAAGTTCCCATTACGCCAGTTTGAGCCTTGACTTCTAGCTATCTAAACCTTTCCTACAAACTGTGCGATAACAAGCCTCAAAACCCAAACAATTTCCCTATTTACATCACGGACCAAGATCTGGGAAATTGTATCTTGTCTTTTGATGATGGTTTAGATGGTTGTCCGGAGGAAAATGATATAGAGCGAGAAGAGTCAAGTTACATGATAGAGGATCTGTGTAACACCGATGCCTGGAAAATGTATTTTGACGGTGCTTCATCTTCTGAAGGGGCAGGTGCAGGAGTTCTTTTATTGGCTCCCAAAGGTAAATTCGTTGTTCCTTTTTCCTTTCGACTGCAGTGGGATATAGATTACACTAACAACATATGCGAATATGAAGTGTTGGTCTTAGGATTAGAGGTTGTCAAGAAGCTAAAGATAAATAACTTAGAGGTATACGGAGATGCAGAGTTAATAGTCAAAAAAATAAACCGACAGTACCTAGCCAAGCACCCCAGATTAAGAACATATAGAAATTGTGCCTGGGATCTCATGGAAAACTTTTTCTCGTCCATAAATTTCCACTTTATCCCTCACGTAGAGAATTCACATGCTGATAAATTGGCTAAAGTAGATTCAACCTTCTCTCCTCCCATGACTTTCAAATTGAAGTATCACATTGAAATCAGATACAGACCATCTATACCAGACAATATCCAACACTGGCAGGTCTTTGAGGATGATGAACAAATTAAGAAATTTCTTGCAGCAGTGGATCAATTCTTCGAAACTCGTGCAGACCAAGAAAATCAAAATGACCCGATATGGATCATGCAATAAGGGGAAGATCCTAAAGCCTTCCAAGAAAAAATTTCATATGATCGTATGTTGGTCCTTAAAAACAACCAGATTTCGAAAGGATTGATTCCTTTAGAAAGACTTTTTGATCAGAACGATGTACCTGTAAAATCCACTTTACAACCCCAACTAGAAGAAGTGGAGGACTGTGATATAGGAACTAAAAAATAATCTAGGGTGGTAAAAATATCCAAGTTCCTCCCTCCCGAAGTGAAAGTTAAGTATAAAGACCTACTCAGATAGTATAAGGATGTTTTCGCTTGGTCTTATGATGAGTTAAGAACATGTGACACTTCCATAATTGATCACAAGATACCTTTGAAGCCTAGGGTCAAACCGTTTAGGCAAAAGCTTAGGAATATTAACCCCATTTTGTTACCTATGATCGAAAAAGAAGTGAAGAAACTTTTAGATGCAAAAACAAGCGTACCTCTGAGATACTCAGACTGGGTAGAAAACCTGGTCCCGGTCAGGAAAAAGAGTGGGGAAATCAAACTGTGTGTGGATTTCCGAAACTTAAATAAGTCATCTCTCAAGGACAATTATCCACTGACCAAATTGGACCATGTTCTAGAAAAATTAGTTGGAGAAAACCGAATGTCTATGATAGATGGGTTCTCTGGTTATAATCAAATCACCATGAATGAACAAGATAGGGAAAAAACTGCTTTAACCACACCATGGGGTACTTTCATGTATGAAAAAATGCCTTTTGGTTTGATGAATTCAGGGGCCACATTCTAGCACAATATGGAAATCACTTTCATAGGAGAAACGGATAAGTTATTTGTCATTTACCTCGATGATTTGACGGTTTTCTCTAAAACTGATGAGGAACTCTTGATGCATCTTAAACAGACTTTCGAAAAATGCCACAGGTTTGGTCTATCTTTGAACCCAAGGAAATCACATTTCGCCATACGGGAAGGCTAGTTGTTGGGTCATATCGTATCTAGGGATGGAATCAGGATTGATCCTAAGAGGATTGAAGCAATAGATACTATAAATATTCCCAGAAATGTAAAAGAGATTCAATCTTTCTTAGGAAGAATAAAATTTTTACGAAGGTTTATCTCGAATTTCGCTGAGATTGTAAAATTGATCACAGGGATGTTGAAGAAGGACAGTAGAGTAAATTGGACAATTGAGGCGAGAGCATCGTTCGCGCATATTAAGAAATTCATAAGCGAGGCACCTGTGTTAGCAAGCCCCGACTATCTAAAAGATTTTATGATCTTCTCATTTGCCTCCGAACACACTATCGTCGCGGTGCTCCTACAAAAGAATGAAGAAGGATTCAAACAATCGATCACCTTTTTTAGGAAAAGCCTTAGAGACACAGAAATGAAGTATGATATAATAGAAAAACAGGCATACTCCATGGTAAAATAATTAAAGGCATTTAGAACGTATGTACTACACTCAAAGATAATTGTGTACGTGCCTACCAGTTCTGTGAAAGATATATTGGTGCAGTTGAACAACGATGGAAAAACAGGGCGATGGATCGCCAAAATCCAAGAATTTAATCTGGAAGTTAAACCAACCAAATTGATAAAAGGGCAAGGCCTGGCCAAACTCTTAGCTGAGTCGAATTTCAGAGCCCTAGATATCAATTGCCTGCAGGAAGGTGACGAAGACACGGACCTAAACGAGCTGAATGAGGAACCAAGTCCAAACAAGATGGAAGAGAAGTTTTTATCATCGGGCTGGTACAAAGACATAGTGTCGTACCTGCTAACTCTAAAATGCCCAAATGAGCTATCACCATCTAAATCCAAAACTTTAAAACTCCATCCAGTTAAATATTGTATTGCCGAAAGTCAACTATATTGGAAAGATCCACTCAGTTTCCTGTTAGTTTGTTTAGTTGAATCGAAAACTCAGCAGGTTATAGACGAATTTCATGAGGGAGTCTGTGGGGGGCATCATGCATGGAGAGCTACAACTTACAAGATCTTGAGGGTTGGGTACTACTGGACAAAACTCTTTTCGGATGTCAACGCCAAAGTGCGTGCCTGCAACCCTTGTCAACTATTCGCAGGTAAACAGAAGCTCTCGGCATTGCCTCTAGTTCCAGTCAAAGTTGAAGCCCCATTTCAGCAATGGGGTCTAGACTTCATAGGAAAAATTAATCCCCATCCTAGTTCTCAACACAAGTGGATCTTAACAGCTACAGATTATTTTACTAAGTGGGTGGAAGCCATTCCAACCAAAAGGGCAATGAACTCGGTGGTAATCGATTTCTTAGAAGACAATATTTTGTCAAGATTCGGTTGCCCCCGAAAGATAGCTACTGACAATGCCCAGGCCTTTAAATCTATGGTTATGATCAGCTTCTATCAAAAGTATAACATCGTTCTTGGCCATTCCACATCATATTACCCCCAGGGAAACAGATTGGTCGAGCAATCTAATAAGAGCCTGGTAAATATAATCAAGAAAGTATTGGATGAAAATAAAAGATCTTGGCATGTACACTTAAAATACGCATTGTGGGTGAATCGCATAAACACTAAAAGGTCTATCGGCATTTTGCCTTTTCAAATGGTCTATGGGACAGATGTTGTTCTACCTATAAACCTAGCGCTACCAGTAATGAAGTTATGGAAAGATCAAAATGAAGAAACCAATCATGTTACTAGGAGGATTAACCAACTGATTGAGGTTCAACAACATAGAGTCGAAGTAGATGAAAATATGCAGAAGTACCAAGATGACATGAAAGAATTATTCGACCGCAAAGAAAAGGACAGAAAATTCCTCCCAGGTGATTTAGTTTTAAGGTGGGATGCAAGAAAGGAAGAAGCAACAAAACATGGTAAATTTGACCACCTCTGGTATGGGCCATTAAGGGTCTCGGCTCTGAAAGGAAAAAATTCTTTCCTACTGGAAAATATAGACGGAGAAGTCCTCAACACCCCTATCAACAGGCAGTATCTGAAGCATTACATGATGTAACAGTCACCAAAAAGAAAATTAAATAAATTAAATAAATTTATATATATATATATATATATATATATATGTACATATATGTATTTTTCATTTAAACATTGCTCTTGATTTTCTTTTTCATTCATGAACTTTCGACACATTTCGGATAATCTTTGTATTTGCCTCTTACAGGATTCCAGCTACACACAAAACGGTAGGAAAAGTAAACCAAAAGTTGGTCTCATAAATAAAGCAGCTTAAACAGGTGATATCCAAGAAACTTGATGTTTTGCAAAGAAATTGAAATGAAAAGGTATAGATGAATTTTCCTAAAGGACATGTTTTAAAGGAATATTAAAAGAATCCAAGGTTAACGCCATTCAAACTGCAACATTAGTTGAACTGATAAATAACAGAGTTGTTTCTTGGTTTAATAATCTTAAAAAAAAAAAAATTAAGACAAATTAAATGATCCATCCAATTTAAAAGCGGTTAGTCAAAATAAAGTATCCCCGAAAGTATCTACAACAGTCATTTTTGAATTTTTGACCTCTGTATTTTCAGTCGGCAAGTCACTACCTGGCATCCTTTCTATCTTTGGGTTTACCTTTTAAAAAAGAGTCACCATCTTTCTGTTTCATATACCAAGGGATGAGAGTTTTTTGTTTCAACCTCGTGAGCTTCAAAGCAGATGGTGAAAAGAAAGCGGGTCTTCACAACTACTCGATCCCCTGCTAAGCGAAGGAACATTTAGAGTGATCCTAACTTTCCTAGGTTTTTCAACAGCATCGGAAGATTGAAGCTTGCTCAAATAGAATTCCCTAAGAAAGTTATTTTCCCTTTTTTCCCTAAGAACGAAGGTGTTGTGAAGGCCAAGGGAAGATTGATGCCGAGTAATCAAAGTAAGTTAACAGACCTATAATGAAAAATATTACATAGATATCAGCCCTGATACAAACTGATTGCCCCCATCTTCGCGCTCTAAAAAAGCAAATTATAAGACAGGTGGTGAAAGGAAATTCAAAAATGATTGTCCCCACCTAGACCAAGATATGATCAAAGGAAATTAAGAAATGATTGCCCTCGTCTCAACATTTAAATGCATAAATATTTTCCGAAGTGGTGAAAGGAAATTCAGTAAAAGGGGTCAGATAACTTCACTAAGGTACTAAACAGGCTCGCTGGCAGTGAAGCAATATCTGAGATATATGTAAGGTTGTCATACATGAATATCACTCTACTCTGGTAATCAATTCTTTCAAAAACACGATCTACATCCCAAGTTCAGACGGGAATTCCCAATTAAAAACATATAATCTTATTCTTTGATGCAAGCTGATAACCGCAAGATCTGTTGGGTCTCCTAGAACTGTTTTGATTGTCTTAAAGAAGATCTGAAATTAGTAATGGGAAAGGGAAAGTCGGGAAAGGGACTACAGCTAAGTTTAAAAAGAGTATATGTTTTTGAGAAAGCTTTTCAAGGTAAAGAATGAAGTCTCTTTCCCCCTTCGATACCCTATTCTTAGAAACCTTTTCACTTGATTGAGCTATTGATTCCATTTACCCAATATTGGCACGTGGTCTACTGTTCTTCCCGCCTCACAGAAAGGTGGGATCCCTAGTTGGAGCCTATGTCGGAGCTGCCTTTGTTTTTCTAGCCCGTCACAAATTTTATTCTTAATGCTTGAAATCTAAAGATGGTTTTCATATTTTCCCTCTGAGGTATCGAGATCTCTGAAGCTTTATCACGTGAGTAGCGATGATTATTATACTCTCGAGGCAAGTCCTACCTTTCGTTAAAATGTTTCTTCTTTTGTTCTACCTCGGGATCTCGTAGGTCAGATACTATAATTCATATAAGTCACACGCCCTGAGCTATGAAATAGAGAAATCATTTTAATTCTTCACTCAAGATAGTAACAAGGGTAAAGTTTTCCCTAACCCATAATTAAACGTTGTCGGGGTTTCACACCTCAGCATTCGCCAAACCCTAAAATTTATTGTCGTAGCCCCGATAGACAAGAACACGAAGTCCTTATCTTAGTAACCCGTGTCACGATTAAAAGTAAAAGCTAAACCATGGTAAAAGTTCTGTCGGCAATTTACCAATCGACGTTTTCTTTTTCAAAAGTTACGCCGTCTAAATATCGACTCACGAGATCATGATACAAATATAAACATAATTAATTAATCACTTAATCCAAGATTATTTCCCCTTTTAATTAAGTCATGTTATCGCGTTCTCACAGTTTCGTAGCTTGGCATGTAAACCTCTCGGAAACTTATTTTCGAAGCTCCGAGTCGCGATATGGCGAATATAATAATTATGAAATTAATCGAGCCCTAAATCAGGATTACCTTTTTATTAACCAAAATCGATCATCGCAGTCTCGGGTGTCAGAGGTTCAAAGTGTTAAAGTAAAATCCTCGATATAACGAGTACCGAAATATTGATTAACATTGGTAAAACTAGATTAATTAAGCTAAATCGATACATATCCCATGTTTTGATGCTTGCACGATTTATGAGGTAGCCTTATTCATTCCATACGCAACCTGATATTTTCAACCGCCAAAATTTATGGCATTAATTAGGAAATAGGGCAAATCAACGAATAAAGATCGCGTTTTTATGGAAAAATTTATTTCTAAATATGATTTGACAGACCTGTTCTGAAAGGTACCGAGTTTTCAAATATATATAAGAGTTGTGGTTCATTATAACAAATACATTTTCATATTACATAGAGCGCATTATCTCTGAGCAAACTGACTTCTGTATGTCTACTTATTTTTATCGCAGAAGAGCTAAAACGTAATCTCCAGAAATGGCTCTGCGAAAAGCAATTAAAGCCAGTGTTGAGGTTTTGGGATAGGGCTTGGATAATGTTGTTGATACTTCACCTCGAAGTATTGACACAGTCCTGAATTGGTCGTTTGTTTTAGATGTTCTATAAGCAGAATTGGTGGATTATTTCCATGACTCCAGTGACAATGAAAAAGATGATATAACCAACAAATACAAAATAGTCATCCAATCCGAAATGCACAAAGTAGTAGCTAGGCCACGATTACTTCCATATTACGACATGGTCCGATGGGAATTAGACCATGTGGACCTATCGACCAGAACCATCATGAATGAGTAGAAAGTCACCATCGAGACTTTCAGGCTAGAACATCTGCAAGCCATGTATAAGTTGCCCACGACGTCTGACTACACATATGGCGCTGAATTCTTGGACGAGTTCAAGGAGAAGGAATGCATACAGTATGATAAAACAATGTCTAGTTTAATAAAAGATTGGGTTTCGAACACCACGAAGTTCAAAGATGATAGCCACGACATATATTCAATCGCTTCTTTAGAACCTCAGTACAAATATGTAGCCATGATGACATGTAGGCTATACGTGAAAGTGGACACCTCACAGTTTTATCTTCCATGGGTGCCCCTAATGTTTTGGGTCACTGAAGGCGGTTCTTTCAACTGGGCAAAAATGTTGTCCGATAGCTTGACCAGTCGGGTCACAGAGTATCGCGCGTAGAAAGAGAACGAGAAGGTGTCTTCATTCTTCATGTCTGTGTACATTATGGACACAGTTTGTTTTTTGACACCATTTCCCTTGATGAAATGGAGTTGGAATCCAGCAGAAGATGAACCCATACATGTTTATCATGCAAAATTATAGGAAAACAAAGCGACAATTTTTTTTTATGAAATCTTTAACTGGGTGATGGTGCCCCTGCATGTCACCATTTTTGGTCACCCACCACCCAGGATCTTAGACAGCATAGTAACGAATCTGAGCAGCATAGCACACTGGTATGTGGAAGCAGAATTTTCATACCTCCAAGTTTTCGGGGCTTCGGTCCCCCCGCATGCATTACCATTGTTCATTCCTGACAAGTTGGCTTGTCGTGAGGTCACTAGGAAAAAAACAATTCGTTGTATAAGAAAAGAGATTAAGGGATACTCGAAGAAGGTATGGCCACCTTTTCCTATTCATTTAAATTCTTATTCTTTATTAGATTTTGGGCATGCCAAAGCCAAGGCAGCAGCCCTGGAAGACCTGAATTTGGTCTCCATTGAATACAAGAAGCAAGATCCGTAGAGGGTCGTGAGCAATCATTTGGCCAGTTGTGGGCTCAAGAGATTTGAGCATGAGAATTCACCCTCAGATGACATTTTATGAGTTTCAAGGTCCTATGCCGAGATTCTAGCTCGGATACAAACCTTGGCACCCAAGGAGAGAGTCGATGTTCTGAAGTTCCAAGAACAATGATGTAGTTGTCTCCCCATAGTGTTGTAGGGCGAGAGTCCAGCTATGGTGGAGGTCAAACAAAAGGATGTTGAAGGTTCTAAGGATGTGAACCTCGACCGAGAAAAACACCAGGAAGAGGGAGAGCAAACCAAGAATCTGAAAGCGGAAATAAAGACTCCCGACCCTCCAAAGAAGTAGAGTCTGGTTACTACTCCGGGAAAATCAGCAAAGAAGGTTGGAGAACCTATTGCATCAGTTACTCCCTTGCAATCGACTCAAGGAAATATTGACGCAGGATGGATCTTCAATGAAGCGTTGAGGCCTATAAGGGTAGAAGAACTCCCTCCGAATGAGTTCTTCTTCGATAAGAAGAGAAAAGCAATGGTAAAGAGAGAATTTTACCAAGAAAGGGAGTCGACAGCCAAGAAATACAAAGTCATAACTGATGGGAAGGACAAGAAAAATGAACAATTCATGACTTTGATACCAGGAACATTAGGAGCATATGCCTCGGTAAATCAGTTTTCATTCGGGCTTCTAAAAAACCAGCTGAAACGAAAGAATCACCTCATCAAGACCCTGGAAGCTAGACTAGCCATAGCTATAGAGACTGCCAAAGACCAGGCGAGTGTGGGTATAGAGCAAGCGAGGTTGGCCGATAAAAATGAGATAGAACTACTCAAGGATAAGCTCAAGCAAGTACAGCTGGGGGTCTGAAATGGTCAGATGCAAGTGAGTCAGCAAAAAGATTTGATCCAGCAGCTACAGGCTAGGGTGGAAATCGCTGAAAGCAAGGTGATAGATATCAGGATGTTTCAATCCTAGGGGATGGAGATTCGGGGCAGAGTCTCTACGGCCCAACGAATTTTACTCGACAAGGTAGAAGCGATCCGAGACAACTATTTGCTAGTCAACCAGGTTTCAGAGAACTTATCTGCTAGAGAAAGGGAAGATGGAGCAGCAAGGGTCGCCTTCCAAGAGGCTGTGATAGCCTCAAACAACAGGGATTCGGGAAGTACTCCCAGGTTCACCATTTCAAAGCGAACTAGATGAAACATTCTACTGAAAGAATGGGATCACGACATCTCAGAAGGCAAGCTGCAAGCCAAAAAGGTAACAAATGCCTTGGAAGAGGCTTTCAGTTCTATAGATGGGGATCTGCTAGGCATTGATAGCGGAGGTAGTGCCGAGGCTTTTATTCAAATGAATATGGAAAAAATCTCACTTGATTTAAAGGAAAAGGAAGAAAGGGACTCAGCCAAGATACCCCAAGTGACTATGGTAGACATAGTCCAAATAGACAAATGTCTGATCAAACCAAGCACGCAGTTATGCGCTATCGACATCATAGACGGAAAGATGGAAGATAGGCTGCAACAGTTATCCCAAGAATGTTATTTCTTTGAAGTCAGTTGTCAAGTAGAACCATCGTGGCTAATATCTCAGTTGGTTGAAAGATGTGTCTCCTGCACCGAGCACATACGAGGACAAATTTCTAGCACCAAGTGAAGACAGAGATGAAGAAATGAAGCGATTGCCCTCCTCCCTATCATAACTGAAATTTTGTAACGATTGAGATTCAATCTTATTGTAAACTGTATAAATATACCATAGAAAGAAGGGAAAAGGGATGGACCTTTTTGTATCGATTGTAACAGAGTTTTTACAAATTTGAGAGTTAATACAAAGCAAATCTGAAGATTCTCAATTCCCTCACGACTGTGTTATGACTTTGTTTTCTTGTATCTCATATTTCGTTTCATTTCATATTCCTAACTGATGAATTCTTTTTTATAATTTAGTACGACCACTACTATAGCGAATGAATTTTGGTTTTTCTTTAATTGTTTACTTGTTTTCCTCTGTACCAGCTATCAGCGGGTGTAAGACCAGTCAACACTTTCAGAATTCTACACATATTCTATGCTACATCGGGTTATTTCTTTACAGTTTTCCTCTTCTGTTTATACTTGAGATTCTCCCTTGATAGGAGCCTTACACCATAGACAGCAAAATGTTTTTCTCCCACCTCATACATTTTATTAAGATATAACTTAGTTACGGGAATGAGCCTTTCATTTTCACCTTGTTTTATTTCCGAACCGTAAATTATCTTTTATACGACCAAATTGAGACAACACTTAATTTCTCTCTAAATTTTTTCTTATTTTATTGTTCCTCCATGACTGTCCCTGTACCAACCCAGCCTAATATCAAACCCAGATTATCAAATCAAATGCACAATACCTTAAACCTTTTCGATGCTATTCTTAAAACAGCTACTAACTGGGTTGAACTAGAACGTTCATGGGCAACCATTGAACAGGATATAACTATCCAGGAACAGTTGAAAGCTAGACAACGCCAACGTAGAAATATTCCTTAGTTTCCTTTGTTGAAGGTTGAAGTTTCTCTCTTCTCCACCCTTTACACACTTTCATATGCCTAGACATTATACTTCTAAGCCTTAAGTACAGACTCTAGAACAACATATATCATGGGTATTTCCTGTATATGTTGCATGTATATGTTTACCATTATTTCAATGTGAATCAGTTCATTTACGAAACGTATTTGTCTCTTTACATTTTATATATAAAGCTTCTGCAAGAGTTCTGTGTGTGTATATGTTTTAATTTCATTCAGTTTGAAAAATTTATGTGCCAGAGCTCAGTTGAATGTTGGGTATGTTACAGTATGTTCTACAGATAGAATGAAAGCATTCTCTCATGTATCGTGGCCCGGCCTGGGTGGTCAGGGACGTTACAATAGAGGCAGAGAACAAAAAGAGGAGGCATTGGAAGAGGTATATGACCAGTGGTATGTCACAATTGTCAACAACCAGGACACAATACAAGAGAATGTCCACTTATACCAGCAACCTATATGTATTTTTGTGCATCGGATCATGACACAAAAGAATTTCCTACGCTATTAGGAAAGATCCAGTAAAAGAGGAATCTGAATAATCAAAATGTTTAGTGGATTTTAGCAGAAGTGAGGGATGAAGGAAGAAACATCAACATAGTTACACACGGAGGAGATAAAACAGGCAACGATGGAGTACGACAAGAGCCAGCACAACACCAATGGGTGAAGAAGAATATTGATTAACTAAGGAAGCAGTTTGACATGTAGAAAGAGAAGGAGATATTCAAGCAAGCTAGAAAATAATTATTGAAGCCATACATTGTGTCGACATCAACCGCATAGCATAGTAAGCAAGTACAAGAGTACAAGATGCCTCCATCATTGGATCACACCAAAGAAACTCATTCTCTAGGACAAGTAAGTACAATCAAAGGATTTTTTCAATCATTTGTAAAATTACTAAATGATCCATCCTCTGTCAAAGTATTACAAAATATGCTAGAAATATGTAGCATAGAGACAGAAGGAAAGTTAGAACAAAAAACCAACAATCACCTACATACAAGAAGAAGAACAAGTAGGGAGTTCAGACTGAATGCCAACATTGGATATTTCAACATGGGAGATATTATACTGGATTTAGTATCCGAAGTTAATGTATTACCCAAGAATACATGGCAATGTATGAGAGAGCCCACATTAGGATTCACCGGTTCAGCTAAAACTAAAAAATCAACAAAGAGTTCTACCAATTGGAATATTAAAAGGAGTGACAGTAGACCTAGATGGAGTGCAGACTAAAGTCAACTTCAAGGTAATAGAGATAGTGGATGGCACAACACCTTATCCAACATTGCTCAGCTTGGATTGGGCATTTGATAACCAGGCCATAATCAACTTAAAAACACGAAAAATGACCTTTGAGTCAGGAGAATACTGGGTTATTGTGCCATTAGACCCATGAGAAGGGGAAAGGTTCATAGAGCCTACTTGCTTAGACCTAGAGGAAATTAACCAGTTGTACAGAATGACTAAGAAATAGGAAGATTACGTAAACCCAACTATGGATGGGGTACTCAGTTGGCAGAGAATCACTTCATGTTCATCAAACTCAGATATGGGCTTAAATAATTGGCAACAAAGGTTATACGAAGTTTCCATAAGAAGATGTCCAGGAATAGACCACGCAGTAAGATGGGTAGGTACGGAGATACGGGAACCACCTAGCTTCAATGGGGTGAACGACCTAGAAGCATTCTTGATACGATATGAAGATGAAGTGTTATAAAATCAGAGACTATTAGCACTAGTTATGGCACTCAAGGAGACACCTGCGAGATGGTGGGGTGCACACAAAGGAAAAATAAAGGATTGGTACCAATTTAAGCAGTTACTGTGCATTAGGTTTGGCATAGAACAAGGAAGAAACCAATGAAAGAAATATGATGGATAGGGGGAAACAAAAAAACACTTGGATAAATGCAGAGTGTTGTGGAAAATTACACGACTGGAGGAATGGCCTCACCATTTTTTACACACATTAGAGGGAATCCCAGCAAACTCGTACATAGACCAAGAACTGTGCATAGGAACTACGAGTTGGCCAATATTACAACAGAAATTTAAAGTCACTTTCTCATTTGATAATGAGAACCCCAACATAGATGAAACACTTAAACAAATAAGAGGGGTGATATTTATTAAGGAACTAGAATTTGAACTTATAACAGACGAACAACAACAAAACAGATAGACAGTGAAAGAACTACTATCATGCTACCATGTGCAGGAAGAAGTACCAGATGAATATGACCTGCGCAACGTTTTCATAGAGGAAGTTGAAGGCGAGAGAGAAGTGGAGGGTCCACCTTTTGAATTAGAAGTGATTTATGCACCAATCAAGGTGAATAAAGTCAACATCGAGACAATGTATAATCCACAAATGGCCAACATTGGAGACTATTGGGATGAGAAAATAGTATAAAGTATAACAAAGTTATTGCATGAATACAATGACATGTTCCCAACAATGTTCATAGAAATGAAATGCATAGCAGGAGAGCTACGAAAAATGAAAATACTGCTCAGAGATGAGGCAAGACCAATCAGAGAGAGAACATACATAATAAACCCAATATATAAGAAGAAAGTCAAAGTTGAGATTGATAGGATGTTAGAGGATGGAATCATAGAACCTGTAGAAGAATTTGAATGGATACACCCGATGGTAGTTCAAGAGAAGAAACAAGGGGGGGATAAGAATATGCATTGACATGAGAAAGTTAAATGATGCATGCCCACATGACCTGTTCCCTACCCCTTTCACAGATGAAGTCTTGGAGAATGTAGGAGGACAGTAAGTTTATTCATTCACCAATGGATTCTCAGGATACCATCAAATCAAGATAGCCCCAGAAGACAGATACAAGACCATGTTTTCAATGGAATGGGGATCATGCCAGTATATAGCCATGCCATTTGGATTGAAGAATGCACCAGCAATATTTTCAGAGTAGTCATAGCTACGCTTAAAGAATTTATCCACCAGTTTGTAGAAGTATACCTGGATGATTGGACAATCTATATCCTGTTAAAGAAACACGTCGAAGTATTATGGATAATGTTAGAAATATGCAGGCAGTTCCAGATATCATTAAATATCAAGAAGTGTATCTTTGAAACACACTTTGGGATATTATTGGGCCACATAGTATGCAAGCAAGGTTCACTAGTAGATCCTTCTAAGATTGCAGTAATTGTTAACCTACCACCACCAAAAATAATCTGTCAATTAAGAGCGAAATTGGAACACACAGGATACTACAGGAAATTTATAAAAGGGTACACACAGATCATCGTTCCAATGGACAAATTTCTAAGTAAATACATAAAGTTCCAGTGGAATGAGGACTGTCAACACGGTCTGGATACTCTAAAAGAGAAGATGGAAAGCACACCAATATTGGTATTTCCATATTGGGAGAAGACATTCCAAGTACATGTAGATGCATCAGCGATAACACTTGGAGCTATTCTGGTGCATCCAAGAGTACGAGAATTGGACCATCCTATAGCATTTGCTAGCAAAAAACTGTCAGAATCGGAGAAGAACTACAACACTACGGAGAGGGAAGGCCTAGCTATGGTCTACGTGCTCCAAAAATTCAAAAATTATTTATTAGGAAAACGTTTCAAGATGTTCACAGACCATTCAGCGCTCAAATACCTCATCAACAAGCCAGTTTTGGGGGGGCATTTGCAGATGGTTATTGTTGTCTCGGGAGTTTGACTTTGAAGTAATAGTCAAGCCAGGAATGTTGACCATGGGACCTGATCACCTATCGAGGATCATGAATGGGGAGGAACCTACCAATATAGAGGATAACTTTATGGACGCATAGTTATTTTCAGACCAAATAGTCGATGACTACTTTGCAGAAATCATCTAGTACTTGAGTACAAGGACTTCACCATAGGAATACAACATCACACATAAGAAAAATATGGTAGTCAAGGCTTCATATTACTAGATAATTTCAAGACACTTATACAAAATGGGTGCATATAGCATCTTGAGAATATGTGTACTAGAACATGAAAGACCTAGAATTTTAGTTGAAGCCCATGAGGGAATATCAAGAGGAAAATATGTAGGAAAATATACCACGCAGAAGGTATTGCACGCAGGACTATGGTGGCCTACCATGCACAAAGACTCGAAGGACTACTGCTAGAAATGTGATGTATGTCAGAGGGTTGGTAAACATAATAGAAGGGATGAGATGCCCCTATGACCACAAGTAACTTTGCAGGTATTTGACAAATGGGAAATAGATTTTGTGGGACCAATTAACCCACCAGAAAAAAGTTCAGGAGCAAGGTACATTATCACTATGATGGAATACCTGAAAAGATGAGCGGAAGCAGCACCAGTAAAATATTGCAGCGCAGAGACAACAACACACTTCCTGTTCGAGAAAGTGATCACTAGATTTGGTTTCTTGAGGATTTTGATGAGTGACCAAGTCACTCACTTCATTAACAATACTATGAAGGCTATGACTGAGGAATTTTAAGTTCATCATCAAAAGAGTACACAATATTATCCTCAAGCAAATGGAGCAGTGGAAGCCTTTAACAAGATCCTTGAAAATGCACTGATGAAGATATGCAAAGTTAATAGGGATGATTGGGACTTGAAGATACACGTGGTATTGTGGGAATACATGACCACATGCAATAAATTGATAGGGAAAACACCATCCATACTGGTGTATGGACAAGAAGTTGTGGTTCCATTAGAATTTTTGGTGCCTAGTCTATGCGTAGTACCAATTACAAACATGACAGAACAAGGTGCAATACATGAAAGGATAAATCAGTTGATGATCATGGAGGAAGATAGGATTCTAGCAGGGTTTCACCAGGAAGTACAGAAAGAAAGAGACAAATCTTGGTATGACATACATATCAAGAGGAAGGGTTTCAAGAAAGGAGACTTAGTCTTGATGTATGAAAACAAATCCCTTCAGCACCCAGGAAAACTCAGAATGCATTGGTTAGGACCATACGAAGTAAAGATTGTCACAGATGGGGTAGCTATACAGTTGAAGGATTTACAAGGAACAAAAATTAGAGGGATGATCAATGGGAGTCGATTGAAGCTATACAGGGCTAGTCGACCCCTAGGCATATAAAAAGAAAAAAAGGATACTACGACAAAAAATTAAAAATTAAAAAATAAAACAAACATTTAACAAAGGAATAGGGCATCGAGAAGAGAATGAGTGCGCACACTCAGGAATTACAACACGGTGGAGGAAAAGGAGAACGATCACTACAAGCGGGAAAGCAGAAACAATGGGAAAGAAGGATATGACAAACAACCGCCAACAGACGACAGTTATCAAACTTAAATAACAAAACTGACTGACGGGATGTCGCATTAATCGCACCAACTAGCAAAGGCAAGGGAATTCAATAGAAAGTGCGTGTGTTGGCTCAATTAAAACGTCAATGAGGTAACATCTCCAAGAAGCTTCATAGAATTCCTATATAAACTAGTACACGAGACTGGAATTTTATTGTGCAAGTGAGAAAATTAGAGAGAAATAGAGAATACAGAGCCGAGAACGAAGTTCCTAGAGCTTACATAGGCCACCACGTTTAGCGGAAAATAACCTGAACACCATGACACCACCCAAATAGGGAAAACAAAACCAGACTATCTGATGACCTCGAAGCAACACCAGATCCTCACTACAAGCAAAGGGAAGCAAACAACAATGACTTCATCCTCTAGAAGTCGTCAATGTGGATGAAATTGTGTCACTTGATATGACACCAGGAAGCCCCACACTTATTTTGGAGGAAACCCAACAGAAAACATGAGGAGACATGGACATGGATGTACCAGAAGGGGGACAAGGACAATAGGTTGAGGATGCAAACAATAATTCACACTCCAAAAACCTTGAATAGCTCCCAAGAGTTAATGGGATGGTCCCAAACCAGGAGGAAATGACCATGCTAGAAAGATTGCACACAACAATGCCTAAACATCCACAGGAGGGTACAATGAAATATGTCATCAGTCAACCAGATGAGTATGCAGAAGAGCGAACAATGGAGGCTAGAACTTTGAGTCAACCACCACAATAGAAGGGAAAGAGGGTGGTACCAAGGTCACCGCGCAGGCAAGACACTACAACCATTTTCTTGTCACGAATTCCTAAAGGGGTATGTATAGTAGGAAATATGTTAGGCTAGGTAGATAAATTGAGGTACTCAGACCACAACATGATGGACACGGACAATTTCCCAAAGTTATCTAAGAAATACTATCGACGGACTGTGGGTATAGGACCCTTTGGCGAACCAATTAATCAGCCAATCCAGTGGGCAGTTGGATTTGCCAAAAATGGGATTCTAGGCTTGTTGGACATCTCACACTTTGGGAGGGAACAATATGAAGAAAACTAGATCAAGAAGTTGATGGCAGTCACCCATGGAGGATACCCGTGTTTGGAACAACTCCTCTCAATAAACGTAGAGCTTAATGCATACATCATAGGGCTTCCATCACGGTGTGAGGATCTTGTGTAGTTCCTTGAGGATAAGATGAAGGAGAAATCACTAGTCGAGGAAATGAAGAAGAAGTATGGTACTGAAAGGGGGTCATGTAGAATCATAATCAATCATTTTAGTGATGCTTCTAAAAGAATGGCCACAAAAATTATGGCATGCAAATTACTCATGAAATATCGCAAGGAGGAAGTCTCGGTCAGGGTTTTTGCAGCTACAGCACAGTGTCTAGAGAGAACCACACTCAGTTGGGCCCCTTATTTGTTGAATCTGTTATTGGATGACTGGAAGGATGCACATTATCTGGGGACATAATTTCACTATTCATGGCTACTCATCCTAATAGCCTTGATCAAATGGAAGGAGCTGAAGTATTCATTCTTTGCCACTAGACCCAATCCTTTCCATGGAGCATGATACTTATAGTTGGGGGCCACTTTGGACCCCAAGAACAAAAAGGGGAATGTAGCCATAATTGAAGGGTATCATAACGAAATATAGGAGAGAATCACCAACACTTGGAGGGTGACACTAGAAGCAATCACACAGTATCAGGGCATATCAAACTTCAAAGCCACTAGACATGCAATGTGGATCCAAACATGGAAAGATATTGACAATCAATGGCCACAACTGTGATACTGCATCAAGGAGGTGGACATAGAGATGGTCATAAAAAATTGGGATGATGACTGGAGGATTCTAGTCCTTAATCGAGAAATACCCGCAAAAATGGAGGAGGAGGAGGTAACATAGGAATAGACACATGTCGAATAGATAATAGTTCCCAAGAAACCAAGGACAGTTTAGAACAAGGTGCAATATAAAAAATAGGTAATGTCCAAGAAAGGAATCCATACGGGGAATAAGAACAACACACATGTGCCATAGGTACAGGAGAAACAGGTTGAGACAGCACATGGAACCACATCAAGTTCTGCTAAGTAGGAGGAAGGCCAGACTAAGAGGCCCATCATCCAGATGGGGGGTGTGTGCAATAAGGCTAAGGCCCATAGAATGCCCCTAGAATACATGATCACCAAGGACGATGTAGACATGGTGACCCAAATGGTTCAGGATTTCACATTCGTTGATTTCGACAATGCTGAGCGCCAAAGGGATAGGATTGAGGAAGAGTTGGCATACATGCGAGAGCTCCTCTAGCAGCTCATAGAAGTGCAAGTAGTCGATAGTAGCATAGGAACAGTCCCATCAACATCACAGATAGGAGGTGAAGTTGGATCAAGTGAGAAGGATATGATCCAGACGACAGCACAGTCGAGCTAAACATTTCATGTCACACCCAACATGTTGTGCATGGATGAAATCATGGGGAATACAACCCTAAAGGACTTGGCCCAAATAAAGTTGGTATTGACACAGATACCAACCAAGGCCTTGTATAAACTGCAATTCAGCATCACACATGAGGTACAGTCACGCGCACACACAGACACAGTAGAACTGTAGTAGGAAAAATAAAATCAGGATGAGCTGGAATTGAAACTTGAGCAAGCTAAGCTCAAGACCAAACACGCAAAAGACCGTGTGGATAGGATGGAAAAGGAATTGGAGGTAGCCTATGAGAAAATCCCAAAGAGCGCACAAGTGATTGAACTCACAGTGACACAGAAGATTGATCATATTGTGCAGATCATCAATCAATACAGACAGGAGATCGAGCACCTTCGAGAGCATCTCATACCTACCACTCCACCAGAGGCGAAGGAGCAAAGGAAGAAGGAGGCAAAAGCACAAAAAACAGAGATAGAGCGATAAGTCCATGCGGTGGCCTACTTGTTCGAGAAGGCAGCACAACTCTGGATGAAGTTGGAAGATGATCAACAAGTCCAGTAGTGGGACCAGCAAGAAGAAATAATAATCGTCGTTATCTAGTACCTCAAGTAGAGGTAGAAGACAATGCCAATCACAGAGCACGTCAAAGGAGCGTAGGATATGAAGAAACTGTAGGCAGAACTCATAGTTACACAAACACAGAAAAGGGAGCACCAGACTCAAATGGAACTGCTCCAAGAGTGGCCAGCAGAGGTCATTGCATAGGAGGAAGAAGAAAAAATGAACATGGCACAAACCCAGGAAAAGTGCGTAGGGATGGTCAGCGACGAGATTACAGTGTAAGTATTGGACGCACTGAAGGAGAAGATTGTGTAGGCCCAAACGTAGAAAATGAAGATCACGAAGAAGTTCCAAGCAATCATAAGAAATATCAACGAAGTGCACAACGTTTAGTTGGCTCAAGATGAGCCACATGTCAGTGTTGGGGGCCTTCTAGATGCAGGACAAATAAAAAAGAAAAGCTATTTTTGGAAGAGAAGAATACAAGAGGAAAGAGACAACTGGAAGGAAAAGAAGCATGCGTGCATGCATGGAATACCTAACGATGCTAGGGTTAGGTGTTTTGTAATATATTGTAATGGTTGGTGAGCCAAAAAAAGGGAGGAAGAGAGGAGAGATATGTACATAGAGATCAAGAGCTGGAGAGGGGGAGGAAGTGAGACATACGAAGAAATGAATATAACTATAAGGAATGTATGAGTTGCTAGTGAGCTAAAAAGGGCATGAGCGAATCAATCCTGAGGGTTAGATTGCAGGTTGGGGAGTCTGGTGTGATCTATTCAGCCTCGCAGGGATTGAGGAGCCTAGGAGGAGCAAGAAGAACTACGATTGTAACCATGTGAGGCATGGAGATTTCCAAACTATAATAAAATCCTTAGAGTCAAATATTTGTGGGCGTAGCCTAGGAGGGGGTGAACCACGGTAACAATGTGTTATGTGATTGAGTGAATGTCTTTTTGCATCTGATTAGTTAATGAATGTTGAATGAATGAAGCGACTAACTAAATATGATGTACCACATGCATGCATAGAATGAATTTTATGTTGGACACACCTACCACACTTAGAGCGGGGGGTGAATGAGTGTGGGGCTCTTTTTCCCAAAACTTCCCTCTTGCACAAAAATTCATCAATTAGCATTCAACATTTATTCATTACCCATTGTTGTCATTTATAACCAGTTAGATGTGAGAACATATCAGCAACATATATCAACAATACGTCATCAAAAAGTCATCACCATAATGAACACAAAGAACACAAGATGTATGTAAAATTTTCTTTTTATTATGGACTACAATCCTTTGGGTTTATCAACAATAACTGAATAGAGTACAACTCTGTAAGAGCACCTACTCTATAATGCAAGACTCATCTTACACCCTCAGCATCAACTGAGATGAGGCAACAATCCTCAACATATGTCAACTGTCAACAGGTACGCGACCTGTCAGTAGTGCAGCCCGCATGTGCACACGCCATGGCTCACTACAGCCCGCGTGTGAACGTGGCCAATGTATAATGCAACAAGCGTATGCTTCTAAGAAACTAGGGTTTTTATTTTCTTCACATGCTCAGATCCTCTGCAACCTGCAATCACTTTCTCTTTTGTCTTCCACTGTCCAAACTGAACCACAACCAGTCACAACACATCCAAGATCTCCAATAGCTTGATCATACTCCACAACAAATCAATATTAATTCTATCTCAATCATGTATAAATGACTGGTATACCATAGCAATCATGTCACTACTAAATCACAAGAGTGTTGCTCACTCCATCAACCAAATTAGCCAAACTGAACCACATCATAGAAGCCATACCAAGAATTCCCTAAGCATTCACAACACATCAAACAATAGTATCCATCAAGACAATAATGTAACCATACTAGTGTCTTAGTGATAGATCTGAGGCCATAGAATGCAAATCTGGAATGTAATGTCCCCACTTTGGGACATCATCACAGGGCAGAGACTTATGATGACCAGAGTAGCCAGATGGAGGTTATAGCGAGTACATGGGTATTTGAGAGGTGTTGTGGGGTCCAGTTGGAATTTATCATCATATTCCATCATTATGAGCCATTCCGCACAGGTTGTCTTTGGTTTCGTTCCATTCCGACGATTTCTGTGATTTTGACTATTTTGAACTATAAGTTAATTAAAATCACTGAAGAGGTCATTTTGGGCACATTACTTGGAGGAACCTCTCAGTGTAATAGCTCATTGGAATAGGGAGGAGCAGCACTATAGGATGGGATGGCTAGAAGTGACTTCCGGTGGCCAAGGAAGCCACAAGGAGAGATAAAGATATTTTCAGAGGTAAAAAGGTTAATTAATTAATTAAAGTGATTTAATTAATTAATTAAATATTAATAAAATGAAAGTCACTTTGAAGGGACAAGGTGAGCCAAAAAGTATAAAGGAAAGGCAAGGGCTCTTCTCATGCATTCATGTATGATCTTATTTTGATTTCTGGCTTCTATCTAGTGAGCCCAATATTGGGGGTTTTGAGGGTTTTGACATAAAAAACCCTAGAGGACGATTCGGTGGTGAAAG
>ML788081.1:168628-196563 GCA_009831015.1 Picea engelmannii
GTCTATCTTCTTGGCCATCTGTTGAGCATTCCAGATCGACATCTTCATTGTAGCAGGTTTCTCTATTTTATGAATAAAGAAGAATTGAGATGTTTTGTCTTGTCTATATTATTGCATATGGTTGAGGTATGTTCCATGGTTATCTCTTTCTGTTATTTGCTGCATACACACATATAAACATATCTAAAAGGTATATTAGCAAAGTGTTTGACGAAATACCACAACCAGGAAAAAAAAATTAAAAAGACACCAAAACAGTGATGATCCTTGCATAGTGGCTTGGGATCATTACATGGAACCTGCCTCATCATCCAAGAGCTTGGCACCAGGTCAAATACAAATCTCCATGATTTTATATAATCAACTCTCCCTATACATAGTCATCATGTGTGTACACTCACCCTATACACATCCAACCCACGTGTACGTGCACCCTATACACAGACAACCCACGTGGGCATCAAAAAATAGGGTTTTCTGTGAATCCGAGAATTTTTCCATCAAGATCTCCGACATTGTTGAAACTTTGATGCGTCCATGAGATCCTCCTCTCACTCTCTTCCTCATAATAGATCTTCAATCATGCTCAAGATATCCACAGCAATGGGATGCTCTCACAATAATATCTCCATTAATACTCCACAAGATATTCACAAGAAGCTCTCCATTGATCCACAAAATGATTCTTACTACATGTACATTTTACAATAGATCCTAGCTTCTTATTTATACTTTCATCTTCTAGGTCACTTAACCCATTTTTAGGTTACTTAACCCATTTCTAGGTCACTTAACCTATTTTCCTTATTTTAGGGTTAACCATTTTCCATGAATAGAAAGTTCTCCAATACTTTATCATTTAAATATTCCTTCTTGATTTTGTCACTACATTTTATCATTTAAATAATATTTCTTGATTTTGTCACTTTACTTTATCATTTAAATAATGATTTCTTGTTTTCAAGAACTTTGACTTCTTTGACCTTTTGGGGCTTCATGCCATCATATGGGGGTCCTTCAACTTCGTAGAGCCATAACTCTGAAACCGTGAGGAGTTATGTGACATTCCACATACCACCAGAAATGGCATGTCAAGAACTATCCATCTAGGATAGTTTCACCAACAACTTCATTGATCGTCATCTCATTAATCCACATGCAAGCATGGGTCCTACAACCTTTCTTCTAGGATAACTCAATCTGTAAAGAATCTTCCCATGAGGGATTTCATCATAAGGGGACCACTTTGGAGTTCATCCATTTGTGCACTTTATCAACCATGATAAGACAATAATGATTCATCTTTGCATCAATTCACCACTGCATCATATATATCAATGACAACTCATTGATCCATCTTCATCAATGCATCATATCAATGATCCATCTTTATCAATTGGTTTCCATTTAGACATCTATCATTCTCATCATATCAATGATCCATCTTTATCAATTGGTTTCCACTTGGACATCTTTTATTCTCATCAAGGGCATCATATCAATGATTCATCTTTATTAATTGGTTTCCACTTGGACATCTATCATTATCATAAAGGGCATCATATCAATGATCCATATTTATCAATTGGTTTCCACTTGGAAATCTATCATTCTCATCAATGCATATTCATTGTCCATCAATCATCAATCAATAAATTACTTGAAATCAATCAATGGCATCAATCAAACCAAACCATTTACATCAATGACATATGATCCAACAATCTCCCAAATAATCAAACCATTGGCATCAATGACAACATGATCCAACATTTTATACTAGATTTTAAATGAATAAAGGTCAAGGGGTAGATTCCGCTTAGTATTAGGTTGAAAACACCTGAGTATTGTAGCCACCCATAGAGCTATCCCGGGTGAGACTGCGTAGTATACTCCATGTACTGTGTTGCCTTCTGGGTGAACAGAGGGGTCGATAATCTTTAAGGGATTTTTTTGGGAAGCCTCTTAGTTATGAACTAGGTTCAATCTGTAATGGTCAATAGAATCAGAATCCCTCAAGACCAATAAGAGTATATTAATAAAAGGGAATCAAAACCAACAGGGAGCTACAGGTTATTCTGCATATACTTCTTCAAGCTTACATTTCCCTGATCTTTTGAGTGTTTCATCTTCATCAAAGGTTACATCTATGATGATATCAATATGATGGTAACCTGGTATGTAAATTTTGAAGGCCTTAGAGACCTCACAGTATCAAACAAATATTCCCTTCTTTCCTGAAGGATCCAACTTAGTTCTCTTTTCTTTTGGAATATGTAAAAATACTGAACAACCAAATATTTTGAGATGGATTACTTCTGGCTTCTTTCTTGTGAAAAATTCTTCAGGAGTTTTGAATCCAAGTGCACTATGGGATAATATGTTTTGGACATATACTATTGTTCTTATTTCTTCATCCCATAAGTGAATTGGAAGATCTTGATCATGAATCATAGTATTTACTACTTCCATAATCGTTATATTATTTCTTTCTAATACACCATTTTTTTTATGATTATAGGGAGTGGTGATCTCCCTCTTAATCCTGAAATTTCTACAAAATATTCCAAATTTATTTGAGGTGTATTGTCTTCCATTGTCTGACCTGAGTATCTTGATTTTCCTTTCAGAGAGGTTTTCTACCAAGGCTTTGAATTCCTTGAAATTTCCAAGTACTTCATCTTTTGATTTCAAGAAATAAACACAAGTCTTATGAGAGTAATCATCAATAAAGGATACATAGTATACACATCCTCTTAGAGAGCTTTATGGAATTGGACCACATACATCTGAGTGGACAAGCTCCAATATTCCTTCTTCTTTACTGTCACTCTTTGGAAAATGATTCTTTATGTTCCTTCCTTGTGCACATCCCTTGCATATACCTTCATGATCAACCTTTAATTATGGTAAACCTATAAAACCTTTTCTTACATATGGTAAGTCTTTGTAACTGATGTGATCTAGTCTTCTATGCCAAAGTTCACAAGGAATTTCAGTACAGTGAGTCAAGGATACATCTGAGTGACCTTTTAACTTGTAAAAACCACCTTCTTTTGTCCCAATTACAATTGCATCTTCTATAGTTTTTCCTTTATGCCACATAATAACTTCACCATTTATGAATGCAACCCTAAAACATTTCTTATCTATATTTGATATAGAAATTAATATCTTTGTCAAACCTGGACATAAAGTACATCCTTCATTCTCATCAAAGTTCTTGAATCAAGTTTGTAGGTGGATTATCCCATTCCTTTGATAGGGTATTGATAATCATATCCAAGTGAAAAATTATGGGGGAATTCCTTCTCTGTAAGACTAGAGAGAATATATTTTTGACCTATTATGTGCTTAGAAGCACCACTATATATGAGTCAAGTATCCTCTCCAGGTGTCACAGATCCTAAGAGGGATCAAAAGAAAATATAATCTTCAATCTCTGCTTTAGTTAACTTCTTGGGTGTCTCATAATCTTCAAATGCATGGGCATGATGTCTTTTGTTATTTATCTTCTTCTATTCTTCCCTTCTGGTATGAAAATTCTTAGCAATGTATCCCATCTTATCACAATGATAACATAGATAAGAGGAAAAATATTTTCCCTTTCTTTGACCCTTATGACATTTCTGGAACCTCTTTGGAGGGTGAGATTCTTTATGAAAGTGGGTATCCTTTTGAAAACAAGACTTTTTCTTTCCTACTTTAGCATGACCAGCTAGGGATTGATATTCATCTCTTAATAGGATGGCTACTTAGTTGGCCACTCTTGCTTCTTCTTGAACACATTCTTCCCATAAACTGTCAAATTGGAGTTTCTCTTTTCTTGCACAAATAGTTTGGATGAAGGAATCCGAAGGTATTTTGAGACCATTAAGAGTTGTCATTATGAGTTCATATTCATCCAATTTGTCTCCATTTTCCTCTAAATGTTCCTTGAACTGAGAAACCCTAGAGAAATATTCTTGAATTGTTTCTCCTTTTTACATCTTTGTATTCTTGAGTTGGATTCTCAAGTTCATCTTCTAGTTGATGTTCTTTCCTTCATACATTTTGGTTAGGGAATCAAATATTTCTTTTGGAGTATTCTTAGAAGAAACTTGAGGGATCAAGTGGTCTTTAATGGAATCTACAATTATTCTTTTGGATTTAATTATATATTTCTTGTACTTCTCTTTGGCTACATTTTCTTCAGGTTCTGGTACATTTTAGTTTATGAATTTTGCAAGGTCATTCTATTCAAGAATGAGTCCAATTTCATACTTCCAGAAATGAAAAGTTTACACACCTTCTAACTTGTCAATAAGCTTAATGCTTGCATACATCTTGACCTTGAGCTAAGAAAATGACTAGAAAATGAAAATGCTCAAAAATTGAAACTGAGTTGAGGCGAGTTTATTGGAGCTGATTGTTTCAGAAAAATCCAATTTTTCCCCTTGAAATTTTACCTATGCAATTCTGGACTGGTATTGGTTCTAGTTTTCTGGTTTTCTAGTACCATTTGAAACTAGGGTTTGACTTTCCGGAGACACTTTCCACTTGAAAATTTTGCTCATGCTGCCAAAAGATGTGCTAGGGTAGGGCACACTTCCCAAGATAGTTTTTGGTAAAAAATTACTCCTTAGTAGAAAGCCCTAATTTTCTTGTATGACAACAGTGACGTCTATATACCTGGTGAAACATGCTCTATTCATTTAAGCTCTAATACCATGTTAAGTTTTTACTGTTGTTGTTTGGTTATTTGTAAGTTACATGAGCATTCAATTCATTTCCAAAACAACATCATAAAGACGATCATTGAAACAAACACAATCACAAGGTACACAACATTTTATCCTATGAAACCCTCATGTGGGAGAAAACCCAGCAAAAAATTCCTCAATAATGGATTTCCAATACAATGTCAAGACTAAGACCAAAACACCAATAATAAACTAAGATTGAGCATGCACCTCTCTTCTTGTTCCTCCTACAACTACAAATGTCTTCAATATATGCTCACTAGATGAGTGAGTGATTGAATGAACAAGTGAGGCACCATCCTCAAATATAAATACTAGTTGAGGAGGCCCTAAGGTTATGTCTCTTCACTTAGTAGGGCTGAATTCTTCTAGAAGTGGCTAAAGACACTTTATAAACACTAGGGGACGAATTTACAAATACCACCATATAAATATGGTTTGACCAATCCACAAAAGGGGATTTGATCTTATACAAGACTTGACATGATCAATCCGCAAAAGGGGATTTGATCTATAAGATAATAACTCAAATATAATTAGAATATTCTTCGAAGTTACAATATTTCAACAGTTTCCACAACAGACCATTCAACATTCTGATTGTTCTGTCTCCTCTTTTCTTGTATCTTTATCAATAGTGTCGGACATTATTATGCATCATGGTCTACTACATGACAATACATACATTTTGTAGGTGGTTGTGATAAATCCCTTGCATAATGCCCAGGTTTATGATAGTTGTGACAAACTACTAGTCCTTTACCTCCTCCAAATCCTCTTCCTCCATGACCTCCTCCTCCAAATCCTCCTATATTTCCTTGATTTTCTTTGTGCGATGTTGATGCAGACCCCCTACCTCAACAGGGTCCACTGACCTCCCGGTCTCTGGATTGATGTTCTTCTGAGCCAAAATGGCTCTTTGGGCTCCTGCTGGAACCCCCCTTGAATCGAATCCACAGGTCCTTTACAAAGACTCGCCCTACGCAACTTAACACCAAGTGCGAGACTTACAACTCCATATGACCACAACTGGGCCTTAGCGCAAGCGCTTTCTCGTAGCTCACGATTTTGTGGGTTGAAGACCCTCGACTCCTCTTTATCCAAACGTCGATACCCGAGATGCGATGAGGTATGACTCCTTCCTTGACAACGCCCTCCACACATAACCAACGGCTAGGGCTAAGTACTAGCACCTCCATCTTTTCTCTTATCTTGGAAAGTTCTTTGTCAAGCTCTGCCTTACTCATCTCCTGGTAGTCTCCCCTTCTACCACACTCACAACCTTCAGTAGCCATTTTATTCCCTATCTGACCTCTTGGCAAACCTATGGATCACTCTACGTATGAGAGCATCTCCATGTCCTCCTACAACTCACCTGGCTATCTATTAACTACTACACACCCTGCAACAATCACCATAGAGCATCAACACTCTGCTTCTGATTCCACTTGATGTCATCATAATTTCTCCCACTGTCTCTCCTTTTCCTATGAACAAAGTAACGGTCTCCTCTTTTCTCTTTTTTCCGAAATCTACAGACAAAAATCAGCTATGATACCACATGATGTGTATCAAAGTGCTCTTTTGCCTCTAGCTTCCTCTGCCTAAAATCTATAAACAAGATTCAGTCTCTGATACCACATGATGTAGACCCCCTACCTCAGCAGGGTCCACTGACCTCCCGGTCTCTGGATCGATGTTCTTCTGAGCTTAAATGGCTCTTCGGGCTCCTGCTAGAACCCCCCTTGAATCAAATCCATAGGTCCTTTATGAAGACCCACCCTATGCAACTTAACACGAGTCTTGAGCCTTACACCTCCATATGACCACAACTGGGCCTCAACGAGAGTGCTTTCTTGCATCTCGTGAGTTTGTGGGTCGAAGACCCTTGATTCCTCTTTCTCCAAATGTTGATACCCGAGATGCGATGGGGTATTATTCCTTCCTTGACAGTGCCCTCCCACGTAACCATCGGCTAGGGCTAAGTACTAGCACCTCTTCACAACTCGTGACCTCACAAGTTGGAGTGTTGAACTTTGGCACTCTCCCTTTGCAAAACCCCGAGAGACGATGGTTGACTTGCACTTCTCGCAAATCACAATCTTGCGAGTTGGAGTGTTGAGCCTTCTTGCTCTTCTTTCGCAAATCCACGAGACACAATGGTCAACGATAGGTAGACTCCTTCCCCAAGCGATGTGTGTCCTCCATCCATCACCTGCTCCCACCTTCTCTGTGCACTTTTCGTTTGCACCACCTGTCAACCACATAATCCCAATGATTCGACGCACCACATGTTCACACGAGTCTTGGCGCTCGGCATTTCACAACTTCAGTGATCAAAGTGCAGCTCCTTCACCTTTGGAACCTTCGATACATGATGTGGCGAGATGCCAAATCTCATGACTCTCCTTCCTCTTCAATCGACGATTCATATTACATTGCAATCTCATGACTCGGGATTCTATAGAGAAAAGGCCTCCGCCTCCCAGCTCACGATACCCAACTTCACAAAATGGACCGGCCTCGCAGTTTCGCGATCTCGTGACTTGGGGTTTTGAAGTGTAAGGAACTCCATCTACCAGCTCGTGATACCCGAGTTCTCGACATGGACCAGACTGTTGCCACCTGTCCTCAAAGTGGATGGTCCTAATTCTTTCAAGATTTCGTGGTTCAAGAGTCCCAACTCTTTCCCTTTGTGTCTCTCGATAGTCGAAATGATGAAATAGGCCTTTTTTTCCCCTTCTTCTCATACAAGGGTTAAACCTTGTGCAACTTCTTCTGGATCTGATGGTTCATGGCAACTCGGTACTTCTCCATGAAGTGTCTCCACCGTCCATTTTAGTTGCTCACCTGTGCGACCTCCCAGAGGTTAAACTCCATGCACCTTCCTCTGGATCTAATGGCTATCAGTCCATGCATTCAGATCTGACGGCCTAGATCTCTTTCTCCCTTGTGCATTTCTCTTGGGTGTCTAGACATGGTGTGAACGGTCTAGATCTCTTCCCAAGTGCCTAAATCAATGACAGTTGTAGCTCCCTCTTGAGCTCTTCTTTAACTTGGAAGACTTCCAAGTATCAAAGGTCTTGGCCTTTGTTTCTCTGTGAACTCTGTATCCTTGGGTCTCGCCTCTATTATAAGGATGCTATCCCACCTGAGCTTTGCAACTTTGAACCCTCCAAAGGTTTTTCTCAACCTTCTACACTCCTTCCAGTTATCACTCTGTGCACAAAGGCACTTCCCTCTTGATATTTCTTCACTCTTTGGAAAACCTCAAAGGTTTCTTAGCCTCTGCAACCTCTTCCAGGGTCCCTGCACACAAAGGTGTTATTTGTCCTGAGCTAAGGCACTTTAGAGTAAGTCCTCTCTCACGCACTCCTTGTGCTACTGAGTATTTCGTTAAACTTAGATATGAAGTATTTCTTGCAATGAAATGCTTCACGCCCTCCTGGATTTCTTCTTCTCAATGCAAACCTTGCAGAGCCTTCCTTCACAAAGTGTTCAGTAACTCTGTAAGTACCTTCCTCTTGACACTTCTCTTTTCTCAGAACTCAAAATAGAGTCCTCTGGTGCACTCTATGCACTCACTCAATGCCCTCTTGGCAGACCTTTACAAAACCTCCAATAGTTTTGTTTCTTCTCTATGCCTACCTTTGCATAGTTCCCCCTTCAGAGTATTTAGTAACTCTGAGGCTTTCTTTGAGTCTGTGAATTCCCCTAGTGTGCACTCCTTACACGTTCTTTCTGACTTCGCAGAGTTCAGATGCACACTCCTTGCACTGGCTCCAGAACTTCTAGTGTTCTATTGTGAACTCCTTTCATAGCCTAAAGAACCTATACAGAAACTGACAAACTCACAAACAGATAGTAAAATCTATCTATAACCTGTATTTACAGCATACAAGTTACATTCAAATGCATATTCATGCACAGACAAATTATCGGTAGGAAAAAATGCTCTTTGTATTCATCTCCAAATGTCTATACAAATGTTTACAAATGTTGGACTATAACAAGTCTCAGCTCTGTCTCCCCTGAGACCTCTCTACCTGATAACCCCTCTCTCTCTAGGAACTCCTCTCTCTACTTTAATTTCCCCTTATTACAAAATGAGGGCTCTCTCAAGCTTATCCTCCACCTCAACATCTCTGAGATATCTCTATCACGGAGCGGCTTCATTACATAAATGGAACTCATAGATCTGACTGATCTGGACTTAGCTGCAGGTAACCAATTAAGGAAACCTCAACCACTGCCTGTACAAAGGCATGGTCTGTTCTCTATCAGCCTTACAACATTAAATTCAATTTCAAAAATTGGAAAATGAGAGGGTTGTGCCTCTCCTTTTCATGAATACGCGCTGGATGTGCTTGTTGGTTGGCGCTTATGCTGAGT
The DNA here is from genome assembly GCA_009831015.1 of Picea engelmannii. Lineage (NCBI taxonomy): Eukaryota > Viridiplantae > Streptophyta > Pinopsida > Pinales > Pinaceae > Picea > Picea engelmannii. Next base: position 177,763 of record ML788081.1, read on the forward strand.
TGGAGCGATGCTCCTGCATCAGGTGTATTATATTTTGGTGCCTGATTGTACTATGGCTACGCATTATTATAATGTGGTGGCACTACAAACTATTGCATGTTGTTATATTGTGGTGGTTCTGCAAACTATTGCACATTATTATATTGTGGTTGTGCTGTAAATTGTTGCGTAAGTTATTATGTCATTAATTCAGCCTACAACCTATAAGTATCTGATGTCCTCTCCTTCATTGTTTTCAAAGTTATACAATCCTTGTTTTCATGTCCTACTAACTTACAAAAGTTTCATAATGTACTCTTGGGTATTGTTTGATACTTTTCCATCATGGGAGAATGATAAGGATCATGTCCATGTGTTCTGAATATCTCACACCATGGTTCTCGTGTAATTAAAGGATTCAATATTCTTGTTCCCAAGTAATGCACAAAAGTTGGACACTCATTCTTATGATGTACTTATGTTCTACATAATGTGCACTAGACATATTCCCTCTTTTACTTTCCCTTATTATGATTCAACTGAAATGTTAGTTTCTTCATATTTGATCTCAGTTCTTACATAGTTGGATCTATATGCTTATATTGATTTTCCTCCAATTGCAAGGATGCTTGCAAGGCCTCAACCTAAGTTTGGAACTTTTGTTTTCTCAATGGATACTTCAAATGTGGCAATAAGGAGTTAAAAAAAAATGTCTCTGTTACATATCTATAATAGGGTATTTCAACTTACCTTTTAGTATCTTGAACTTCTGATCAACTTCCCAAAATGATTCTCCTGGATTTTGTTTGATCTCTATCATCTCATTCATGAACTCATCCTCTGAACTTGTCTATTGAAACTCATTGATTAATTCCTTCTTCACATCTACGATAGTTGTAGGCACTCCTTGTGGATTGTTTACTACGAGACATGTATACCAGTCTAGTGCATAGTCTCTGAATGTTATTTCCAACTGCACAAATTTTGTATCTTCATCTATAATCTGCTTAGATGCCCAAATAGTCTCACATATAAATAAATTCTTCTCTAGGTCCTCTAACCCTTCTCCACGGAACTCTAGTAACTGAATAGTTGGATCTACTAATACCATTGTGAATTTTGATGTACTACCACCTCCATGTTGTGTAGATACTTGAATACTACTAGTTGAACTTATACTTCTACTTGAATTTCCATTGGACCCTCTTCCTACTAAAATCCTTCAACCACTAATCACTTGTTTTCTAGTCGATTCTTCTTCTTCAAATGTCTTAGTCACACATGGGGTTGTGGGTTCCACACTAATTCAGATCTGGAATGGAGATACTGATTATACGTTAAACCCTTGACCTATGTTTTTCCTCTTATATGTGGCATGTATGACTTCCTCAATATTCCCTGTTGCATGGATATCCTCTACCTCTTCATCATCATTGTCCATTCCCTCCTGCTCTGCTACTACCCTCTTTTTACTATTGATCTTATACTGGTAGGGTTGTTCGCTACACATCACTCCTTCTCTATCCAATATCTCCTTGGTTTTTTCCTCATCCATCATAATGGGGTCCATTGCTTCCTTCTTCTTGCCTCTCTCTAGATCCCTCTCCATATCTCGAATCTTCATTAGTGCTTCCCCCAGTTCCCCCATGCACACAGAGTGATTTAGTTGTCTGACACAATTTTCATCACTCCTTTATCATGCAATAATATCTTGATTCGACGTGTAAAGTGATCAAATGTACCTTCCTCTTGGTCCCTTCAAGAACTCCTTCTCTACAATAGTGAATGACTTCACAGTATCAACTTCAAACTTGGTAATAAACCATGCAACAATACTCTCTAACCAGAAATTCATTGTGCGGGTGAATTTATTATTAACTCTTTCCAATCATCCAATATTCTTAGTATTCCACTCTATTGGTATGATATGATTAGTTGTATGAGTGTCCTTCAACCTCAATATCCATTCTTGCAACAATTATGGAGAATAACAGAAAAATACCTCATGCAAATCAGTAAACACATACCTGTCCAAATACTAGTGTGGTGTATACCTAGAGCTTCTGTTGTCTTTTTGCATGAACTCGAGATGTTTTTTTCCAACCATATTTCAATATCCTAATTAGTAGGATTCCATGGACTAAGTATCCCTTTCTACCATTTCATTTTCTTCACTGTCCTTCTCATCAAATCCCTTCTAGGTTGTTCTTCTGAGTTCCAACCGGTAACATAACCATTTGTTGGATGTATGGGTTGAACCGGGTTGTACCTTAGTTCTCCAACAAAATTCTAGAAACCATCAGCCCTTCTGAAGACTAGAAGGCAACATATCGCACAGAGTGCACAGCTCAGTTTCACCCGAGACGGCTTATGGGTGACTGGAGGACCCAGATGTCTGCAATATTGGAAGCGATGTTGCTCATGGGGATGTTAGGCATATTATTTTGGTTCAGATATATTAGATCTACCATTTATTTAACCTTTAACATTCTTTCTACAAAAAACAACATAACTAATCTAGTGTGTGCTACAAATTAACCTTGACCGATTCATTCATTCATTCAACATTAAGCATAGCAACACATAAATGAAACATTACACACAATAACGCATGTTTTATTGTGGTTCACCCCTTGGGATACATCCACAAAGATATGGATTATTTATTATTCATATTTAATTCTTTGCACTGCACACATTACATCATAAATATATCTTTGTGAGTTTGACCAGTGTCACACCAAGCTCCATAGCTTGCAAGCTGGCCCTCGGTTACAACTTCAAAAATAGAATCATCTCCAAAACTGACTCAGTATTTTTCCCCAAAACTCTCTACCAAATGATCAAATAGATATCCCCTAACCACCTCATACATCATGTATTTATACTACCAAAATGGGTAAAAACCCTTACAACAAGGACCCAAAAACCTAACCATAAGTGGATTAGGTTTATCCACATATCAACCTCCTATACGCGGAGGGTCCTCGATCCAACCGTTCCTTGCTTTGAGTCTTCTTTTTCTCATGCCACTTTTCCTTGATTCATGCTGCACTGCTTTCCTTTCCTTATAGAACGCTAATTTTCCTTATTTCCTGGTGCGTGATCCATTACTGGTCCCATTTCCAACTGTCTTTTATTATTCTTGTGCATTTCCCAAAATAGTCTGCTCCAACAATGGGTGCAGATCCCAATACCAACTCATGTCCCATGTCTACATGGATATCAAGGTGGAATGAATCCCAATGTAGGGTATAGATTCGAAGGCCATAAAGATTTCTTGATTTGCATGTAAAGGAAGAGGCCAAGTATGGATGTTTGGTAAAGCATGCTATGAGGTATAATGATAGATCATCTAGGTAACTTTATACTCATTTTTCACGATTTTTCGCAAGGATAACGAATTTGAGGTATGTTTGTGATTTGAGGTCATTTTTAAAATTATTAGTCCAAAATTTCATTAATTAGAATTTAGTGCATTGTTTTGCATGTCAAAGAGGGTGTAATTGAGGCAATTCAAAATTTGGTGGAATTTATAGTCAAATTTCTCATAATTTTGCAAGGATTCTAATGGTGAACTTGCTTTCTTGTTTTGAGTAATGGAATTAAAGAGATTCCATTAAATTGTCTTTTTGTTATCAAATATTGTAATGTAATTTGGTATTTCGAAGTGATGGAGAACAATCATCCTATCTAAAGGGACTTTGAAGATGAAGAAATAGATGTAATCTACATAAATATTTTAAGTTCTTTTATTTTTTGTTCTATCATCTCATTATTCACTAAATTAATCATAAGTTTATGAGTTTTTGGATAAGAATCACATCATCATAATTATGAAAATCACCTCCATACGATCAGTAATTTAATTATGAATCAAGTTAGATGTTGCATGTAAATATTTAACAGAATAAGTGGTGTCTAAGGATTTTCGGATCATACCTAAATACTTGTAGCACCATTTTCAAGTGTTTATCATGTTCTTCTTCAAACGTGGAGTAGATAAGTATGCCATCCAAGAAGTCAATGCCAAACTTATCCAAGTAATTTTGAATATACCATTCATTAAACACATAAAGACAACTAGTGCATTTGACAACACAAATGCCACCACTATAAATTTATAATGGCCATACCTCATTCTGAAGGAAGTCTTGTTGATATATTATTATTTAATCCTTACCTGATGATATCCTCACCTGAGGTCAATCTTGGAGAATAATTTTTCATCTTTTAGCTGATAAAAAATGTCAACTATCCTTGGAAAATGACACGTGTTCTTCATAGTCACCTTATTCAACTACCTGAAGTCAATGCAAAGCCTCAAGGTACCATCCTTATTTTTCACAAAAATCAATGGGGAACCCCAAGGTGACACACTTAGGCATACATACCCCTTCTGTGAAAAAACAACAATTGTATTTCCTTTAGCTCTAGTGTGCTCATCCTATAAGGATTCTTGGACACTATGGATGCTCCAAGCATCCGATTGATAGAGAAATCAACATCTCTCTTGGGTGGAAACCCAAATATTTATATAAATACATATTAAAACTCTTTTAGGACATCATAGTCTTCAATACTTGTCACTTTATCCTTGTGTGTCTCTTCCATATGTGCTGCAAATATTTGACATTCTTTCTTGAAGCTTCTTTTTTGCTACAAGGATGAAACTTCTCTAATAGTTACTACCCTTGGAATACCATGAGCTATCTTCAAATTCCCTTCCTCATCCAAGAAATAAAATGTCTTATTATAATATTCTAGGATAACGTGATACTTATGAAACCAATTCATACCATTTAGGAAATCATATGAGCCCAAAGGTATGATATTGAAATCTTTCCTAGTGCTCACTACGTTCATGTCAATTGAACATTCCTTAACCATGTCATTAATTATTATTTTAGATCCTGAGTCAATTCAAATAGTAGTGGGTTGGTTATTTATCTTACCTTCCACATCAATCATATGAGACTGAAAATAATCTTGCTTGTTGTCCTGAGTTGCATAGATCCTCAATATGTTTCTTCCAATGTCCTCAACAATATCAGTTTTTTGTACATTGTGAATAGTCTTCACTTTTTCTCCTCTATGAGGGAAATATATGTACATATTCTCTTCTTCACAAACCCAAAATTTAATAGATTTCTACCTTGGTATTTTCTCCATTGATTCTATCATTCTTGGCTCATTGGGCACTATTTGTCCCTAAGAATTATTTTTGAAGAATGGTGGCTTGGTCCCCTTCCTCCTTTGCTCCAAATTTCATTTTCTCTTATCTTCCAAATCCTTTTGGAAAGTTTGTATTCATATATGTTGATCATAGAGTCATTTATATCTCCTTATGGTTTCCTCCAGCATATTGTTATCATCATACTATATCTTATCACTAAAAATTGATGGCATCCCACTTAGGTACCTTTGAATATTGACTTGTTCATCCTTGATGAAGTCATAATCCCAAGCTCGAGTTCGAATAACTCCTTCATCTTTATATCATAATAGTTCTTGCTTAAGTACTTCTTTTGAAAATGTATTTTGAACTTCTTCCAAGTAACCTTCTTCTCATCAATGTGTTGCACTTGTACAAATTGGTCCCACCACATTGATGATTTTCCCTTGAGATGGTAGATGGAAATTCTTCCTTCTTCTTGTGAGGAATAATTGTTCAATTTAAAGTACTTCCTCATCCCCAATAACCAATTCTTTGCATCTTCATATTTTTTATGATCACCATCAAAGGTAGGAATCTTGATCTTGTTCTTTTCTCCTTGTAATCTGTCTACCCCCGACCTCATCTTATTCCTTCTTACGAGAAATAATCTTGGACTATTGTGTTTTATTATAACTGAGTGTCTTGGTAAGTGATGATGGTTTCTACCAACACCTTCATATTATCCTCCCCTTGCATGATATCTATTACTCCTTGACTTTATTGATTCTACCTCCTTATCCATTTTCTATTATATTTTATGCCATCTCTATAGAAACTTGATGTTGAAGCCATATTGTTGCTACTTGGATTTAATAAGCCTATAATTATCAACTTCATAAATTTGGATATATATTTTTAGACTCTTTATAGTCTAAACCATAATCATACTTTCTTCTTTTCCTTCTCCATGTCCATTGGACTATGTCCCTACATTACCCATGCTCACAAACAACCCCCGAAATTCATCCTCATGGTCGTAAGTCTTTTGTGCTTCTTCCATGCCTATGGTATTCTTTCTAATATTGTTCTCATATATTTCCCTCAAAATTTGAAAAATGTGTAGGCAATAGGATTGGTTAGACTATAATAATTTAACAAATCTGTTAGGATTATGCACCATTCTGCCCTTTTAAAACACCAGAAATATGAATTTGACTATCCAATTCACATTTTTTGGTCAATATATGGAATCATTTGTCCAATACCTATGAATTTGAATTTATTCCCTATGAATTTGACTATCCAATTCAAATTTTTTGGTCAATATATGGAATCCTTTGTCCAATACCTTTCAAATTAATAGTTTATTTCTCAATTTTGAGTCTTAATAAGAAAGTTATGATCGTTTAATCACTACCCATTTTCTCCTTCTGCACACCCTTTAACCTGGTGCATTTTTTATCTATGTCCATGCATATTTGTTCCTATTCCTTTGGATTTTTAATATGATATCAACTATTTTCCTTCATTACCATAATTTTAACAATCTTTCCAAGTTTCACCTTCATCTGGGCTCCAGGTTGCTAGTCACAGCTTGTTGAAGTTCCAGGCTCATTTATCATTTTATCCCTAAATGATACAGGTGATTTCTTTATTCTTCTATGCACTTTTAGGTATCCATAATCCGAATATAAATCCATGGATATATTCTATGGATCAACATATTTTTTTGTACATCTCTTATTCCAAAAACTGACCTTTAAGCAGGAAGTTATGGCCTCCAGAGTAAACCAGTACCCAAAAATCACCTTGCATTTTTTTATCTTGTAACTCCCTCATATAGACTCTGTTTAATGATGTAATATACCAAATATAAAATGTATGCCGAACATAAATAAAATTCTAGTAATGGAAGAATAACAGCAATATAACTAGAACATTCACCACAATAACACTGAAATGATATAATAATAACAATAGAAATAACACTTTGAAATTGAAAGCAATGTTCACGGGCCTCTTCGAGGGGGCTACCTCCAGTTGAGCAGAGCTCTATTACAATAATATCCAATCTAGGGTTCTCATACCCTCGACTCCTATTTATACTAAAATGAATCATCTAGAGGAAGATCCTTCTAGAAGCAAAAGATTCTATTAGGTCTTCTTACATCCACCTTATTCTATTTTATTGAAAGGCCTTATTAATATTGACCTCTATTACATCTGAATATATTGTTCTACCTATGTGCAGGTTAGGACCCTAACAAATGAATAATTTATTTTGTTAGAAACCTCTCTTTGAGATATTTCATTTGAGATACAAATATAGAGTGTACCTGTGTACACTCTGTTCTCAGGGATTTTATTTTCCTAAAAATGTTGTTTAGGCCTTCAAAAATGGTCTAGAAGTTAATGACCTCAAAAATACCAAATTTTCTAAGAAAAAATCACTATTTTCTGTAAATTTAAGTTGATTGGAATGTTGATGTGGAATACTAGACCACTTGGAACCCCTGGAATGATTACATGTGAGCCTCTATCCACCCTATCCCTACCCCATCTGCCTCTATCTTGTTCTACCTTCTCTTTTTATTCTTTCCTTACCTCCATCGATGTGCACATTGTTTATTTTCGAGCCCCATATCCCTACCGCCATGTGGAATCATTATACTAGTCATGGGGATGAGAGGGAACCATCGCACACCCACTCTCTACATTCACATGAAATTGCATACATTTTATATCCAACGGTGGAGGATCGGAGAGGGTCAGCGATGATCAACCATCATCATTGCATCACAGGCCCCCCTCAACCTATTGATCGTTTACAAAAGAAGCATGGTCCATAGAGGAAACATCGGTTTTCAGTTTGACAATGTGATGGAATTTTGTGAATTTCACCACCCCTCTGGTGGTTTCCAAACCCACTAGGGGACCCCTCCGCAAACAGGGTTCTATGGGTCTCGAACTCATGGTTCCATCAGACAAGAAGGTGCCCACCACTGCGGCTCCACCTCACCTACCACTTTCCACAACTAGTTCCAATCTACACTATGTACCTTCCACCATGGTAGCACACATCATCCCTTTACCATGTAATATGACACATGGTCTCCATGTCATGTTGATGTCATCATACAGAAAAATTCCCAAAATTTTCCAATTTTTTCATTTTTTCCAAAATGCCCAATAATGCATAATTTCAAAATTAATTTTTAGGGACACCATTGACACTCTGAAAGTAACTTAATATGGCCAATTTCATCCTTTTTTATGTCAATTCAACCTATACACATGAAATTTTATCCTCCCACGTCGAATTTCTCCATAATTTCATTACAAAAATTGGGGCTTTTCCCAATTTTGTCTAATTTTGTCATGGGCACCATGGTCGCTCTATAAATTCAAAATTAGGCCATATTTTGGCCCTGCTTTTCCTATTTATATATTTCAATTGATTATTTTTAATTCCTAGGCTCGATTCTTTCAAATTACCCATGAAGTTTCCCATAATTTGCAGACTTCCTCCAAAATTTTAATTTTTGCAAATTTCCACTGCAACACCCTGTTATCTGGCCCATGTAGTCTTAGTGTCAAAAATGGATCTTTGATACCACAATGTAGCATTCCCAGCCCTAATCTGAGCCATTCCACACAACCTTCTTCCTCTCTGATACCATTTTTTTAATTTAAATTTATTGCCTATGTATAGAATAATGTAGTCTAACAACGTAAAATGCATGTATAAATTTACACACATATAACATAACAGAAATAGCATAAATAACCATAGATAAATAAAAATAAGAACATAAAATACACTTATATTTTCTACGAATCACCAAATGCATTAAGACCATAGACTTTCCTCCTATCCATAGACTTTTTTTCTCATAAACTCTCAGCAACAGGTCACCCTTGAGTTGGGGCTAAAACTCCACAAGGGAAAAGGAATCCTAAGCCAAGCTAAGGTCTATCAATAACATAAATGCTTAGACTAAGGTGTCAAATACAAAAATCATCCTATAGCCTCTCATTTTCAATATCATGTCCCACCCCAAGAAGTGTACCCCTTTTCTTCTCAACAATCCTTTGATTGTCCTACTTCCCTTCCAGGAATTCAACAACATGATAGAAAGGAAGTCTCAGAGCCTTGTATTTGCAACTTGGAACCCAGGGAAACAAACCCAAGGAAATAATTCCCGAAATTTATCTCACCTAGAGAGAATTATCATGAGTCTAACAACTCGCTTCTTCCAATTTCTCATGATCTTGGCAACCTACTTCTTCAACTCAAATTACCCAGATTTATTGGTTCAAAATAGCTCCACAACTTCCCTAGTACAAGTAAAATGGTGATGTCGGGGATAATATGGATGGCCAAAGGAATAGTGAGAATGATGAGAAGAATTATGGAATAATTATGTGAAAATACACTATGTCTCTAGTTTATATATGCATGTTCCCAACTTGACACTTGCCATGTTGGGAAATACCTTGTCCCTGCTTGCCCCACTTGGTGATATGTTCCTCTTCCTTAGGAACTTAGGTAATTAGGATAAAATAATCACATAATTAGACTTTTTAGGAAATATTATTATAATATTTCCTTGGCTTAAGCCCCCTTATGTTATCCCCTCTTTCTAGACCTTTATCCCCCTTTCCCTTATAGTGGAGTTCTATCCCCCCATAATCTTTTGTCTAGTTGGTCTACAACAACGATTTATTTTATTAATAACATTGAGTGTGATTACATATTACAAAGATAGGCCCACCATCCTTTTTCATTTGGTTCTCCATCCTAATAACCAGACAGACACTCTAGCCTCAAAATACATATAAAAAGGTGCTCTAGCCCAAAATATCCCGGCTTACCAGCCTATATGTACATTACAATTGGGGTTTGGCCTAGGGGTATTACATTAAAGGTGTATATCACTAACCTAGGGACATATAATATAATTATTGATATGGACTAGCTAGAAGCTCGTCAATATTTCATATACTATTTTGAGAAGAGAGTAATTTGTTTAGATGATGAAGGAAGGTCAATTGAGATTCACAATATCAAGAGGAAGGTGTCTCTATGTTCATCTCAAAAATTAAAGTTAAACATTGGATGAGGCAAGGATGTTGGTTGTATGTAGTATATGTAGTAATTCATGGTAAAGGACCCTCTTTAGATCAGTGCCTATTTTTGTCAAAACTCAAGGATGTTTTTCCCAAAGTGTTTATAGGGTTACCTCCAGAGAGGGAACTTGATTTAACATTCAAGCTAAACCTTGATGTGGAGCCAATTTCCAAGGCACCATGTTGGCACAAGGTCACACTCGGGGTCAACTCTTACAGTGCACCAACAAACCCTAACTATTGGCCCTTTCAGCAACAACTGCGAGCAGATGCAGTCTCACCCAAAGTAGCAATAGGGGGTTGTAGGACACAGGTGTCTACAACTAAAGGAAATGAAAAGTGGATCCAGGACAACAACACACAACAATCTAGTTATTATTTATCTCACTTAAGCCTACTTCGCAAGTATATCTCATATCTAACACAACAATGCAATAACGGTATAACAGATGGAAAATAACACAACATCAATCACAAAGAACAACAAGCTATACGTGGTTCAACCTCTCCCTAGGGATACATCCATAGAACTGTGTTTCTTGATATATTATATGAAAACATATAGTTCTATCTGCGCACTTATCTTTCATATCTCTCTCTTTCTCTCATCCCTCCCTGCACACCCAGTTGCAGGGTTGATCTTCACACCCAGCTGAAGGTCTTACAATACAATCTCAACATTTTTCTCTACAAAAATACTCAATAATGAACAACAACAACCATAGTATCAACTAACCAACCTAGAATGAACCCTCTCAGGTCTTCTAGACCTTTATTTATATATTACATGGAAAAATTCTAGGTGTCAAAACCCTAGGTAGTTCCAACATATTCCCCACTCATGGAGTCATGGTCAGCTGATTTCAACATGGTTGTTCCATTTGTCCTCCAACAATAATTATAAAATATTTTGTTTCATACAAGTGTCATAGTCAAGTAGTTAGTTGGGTCAAATCATATCTCTTCCCAACATTCATAATCATTAATTACAATTAACCAAATTTGAAATTCGGAATTGCCATAAATGGAAAAAAAATTCCAATTTCAAATTTACCAAAAACAGAATAAATTTTATAAGAAATTTCAAATTAAAAAATAATTTATTTTGGGGGATATTACATCCTTTCCCCATTCAATAAAACATTGTCCTCAGTGTTCGTTCCTTTCCTGGAACAGGATTGAATGAGATTTTGGCAAATCTCCCTCCAACTCCCAAGTGGCCTCCTCAGGGCTAAAGTGCTTCCATTGCACCTTTACCTGAGCGGCGGATTTGCTCCGAAGTGTTATTTCTGTCTGGTCCAGAATACGCAGAGGTTCCTCCTAGAACTCACATTCTAGTTCCACCTGCACCAAGTTCCAATCGATCATATGAGTAGGGTCATAAACATAATTCTTTAACAAAGAAACGTGAAATACATTATGAAGTTTTAGATTGGCTAGAAGTGCAAGTTGGTATGCTACGGGTCCATTTCGAGCTAGTATCTCGAAGGGCCCACAAAACTTAGGTGCCAAATTGGCACAGTTCCCTAACTTTAGTGAACTCTTACGGGCTTTGAATTTTATGTAAACACAATCTCCCACTTGAAACTCCAAGTGTCTTCTTTTCTGGTCTGCATAGCTTTTTTGTCTGTCCAGTGCCTCTTTTAAGCTCCATTGTACCTTTCTTACCATATTCTCCATTTCTTATAGAATCTATGGTTGAACCATGAGTCTATCAACCGGGTTATCCCAACTAATTGGAGTCATACACTTTCTATCGTACAATACCTCAAAGGGGATCAATTTAGTCGATGTTTGGTACCCATTGTTATATGAAAATTATACCAAGTGTAGGTAGTCTTCCCACTTGTTTGGATTTGTTCTTACGTACATGCGGAGCATGTCCAATATGATTTGGTTTTCTTGTTCAGTCTGTCCATTCGTTTGTGGATGATAACTCGTGCTGAAAATCAAATTAGTATTTAGCCCTGCAAACAATTCTTTCGAAAAAGCAGATGTAAATTTTATGACTCTATCTAAAATCACCATTTAGGAATACCATGCAGTCTAAAAATTTCTTTCATGAATATTTCAGTGATGTTAATAGCTTTAAAAGTAGAATTTATATAAATAAAGTGTACAGACTTACTAAGTTTATCGATTACTACCATAATAGAATCCTTTTATTTCTAAGTTTTAGGCAAACCCATAATAAATTCCAGTGATATAGTCTCCCATTTCCATTCTGGCACTGGTAAGGGTTGTAACAGGCCAGCTAGATGTTGGTGTTCAGCCTTTACCTGCTGAAAATCTTGACACTTAGCTAAGTATTCTATTGTTTCTCCCTTCATATTAGGCCAATAAAATAATTTTCTAAGTGTTTTTATCATTTTATGGTATCCTAGATCACCAGAATATGGTTTCTTATGCACTTCATCGAAAACTATTAACTTTAATTCTACCAAATCTGGTATGTATATATATATTTTTAAATCGTATTAGACCATTTTTATCAATACTCGGATCTGATTTGTCTAAATTCCCTGTACTGTCCTATAATTCTTCCACTGTTTGAGTGTACTTCTCGTCGTTATTACTTGCAGTGTTTATCCTCTGTTCAAGATCGTTTTTTGCCCTGCTAACAGTTATTTCAAATAACCCATGAACTCTTCTTCTTAAAGCATTAGCTACTTTATTTTCATTACCCTTGATATGTCTTACCTCAAAGTCGAATTCTCTCAAGAAGGCTAGCCACCTTGCTTGCCTTGCATTAAGGTCTGCCTGACTAAACAAAAATTTTGCACTGTTGTTGTCAGTCAATAACATAAACTTCCTGCCCATTATGTAGTGTCACCACATTTTTAAGGCGTGTATTATAGCTGCCAATTCTAAGTCATGAGTGACGTATTTTCACTCGTGTTCCTTTATTTTTTGGGACTCATAGAAAATAGCATGCCCTTCTTGGGTTAGGACACCACCTAGTCCTTGTTTAATCACATCTACATAGACGATGAAGTCTTTGTCCATATTTTCTACCTTTAAAATGGGTGCGGTTGTTAACAATTTCTTTAACTTAGTAAAACTGTCTTGACACTTCTATGACTAGTTGAACTTGGTCCCCTTCTTTTGTAATGATGTGATGGGGTAAGCAATTTTGGAAAATCCCTCTATAAATCTGCAGTAATATCCGGTGGTTCCCATGAATGACCGGATATCCGCTACATCCTTAGGTACCGGCCATTCCATGATGACTCTTATTTTCTCACAGTCAACTGCAATGCCTTATGTAGACATTACGTGTCCTAGGTACTATATTTTCTTTTGATAAAAATCACACTTATCAAATTTAGCATACATTATGTGCTTCCTCAAAGTTTGCAGAACTATTCTCAAGTGCTCTTCGTGTTCTTCTTCTATTTTAGAATAGACCAGAATATCATTAATAAATGTCAATACAAACTTGTCTAAGTACTGACTGAAAATACTGTTCATTAAACACATAAACGTGGCTGGTGCATTAGTGAGTATGAAAGGTATAACTACAAATTTGTAAAGTCCATATCTTGTTCGGAAAGATGTTTTTCTTATGTCATCATCTTCTATCCTAACTTGGTGATAACCGGATTGTAAATCCAACTTCGAAAAGATATTTTCCCCACCTACTTGATCGAATAGATCATTTATCCTAGGTAAGGGGTACTTGTTCTTAATAGTCATTTTGTTTAATTGTTTATAATTGATACATAGTCTTAGAGTGTCGTCTTTCTTTTTCACAAAGAGGACTGGTGCACCCCATGGTGAAACACTCGGTCTGATGTATTCTTTGTCCAATAATTCTTGTAGTTGAATTTTTAGTTGTGTCAATTCTGACAAACTCATTTGGTAAGTTTATTTAGAGATAGGGGATAAACCAGGTAGCAGGTCAATAGAAAAGTCGATCTCCCTTCTAGGGGGTAATTCAAGTATATCATCAACAAACACATCTCTAAAATCATGAAAAATGGTAAAATCCTCCAAGTTGGGTTTAATTCCTTTTTATAATAGGTTTGTTACTTGGATGGCATAAAATTGACAACCCTTTCTCATGCATTTCTTGAATTGCATTGTTGAAATCTGTTGAATTGAGACTAGTTTTTGTATGCCTTGAACTGTCCTAACTGATTCGTTTTCGTCTTTATACTTAAGTGATTTTTCGTAATAGTCTAGCACTGCTTTATGCTTTTCTAGCCAATCCATTCCAATAATTACATCATAAGATCCTAGCGGTAGAATGTTCAGATTTGTCCTTATGTTTTGACCACCTAAGTTGAATTCATAATCAGAAATAAAGTCAACCACTTTCCTTTTTTCCTGTTTCTAGTTGTACCAGCCACGATTTTGCATGTCTCATTTTCTTAAGTTTATTTGACTCTACTACACCAGGAGTGATATAACTTAATGTAGCTCTAGGATCAATTAAGAAAAAAATTTGAGTGTTATTGATTTTACCTTCAATTTCCACCACAGAGGACTGGTGGTCAGCTTGTCGGTCGTCCACAAATGCATTTATCTGATACAGGATTATGCCCACATCACCCACCATTGAGGCTTCCTGCAAGTTGTGAATAGAAGTTTCGGTTGCTGAATTTAAACGTGGACAGTTCCTCCTTAGATGAGGTTCTCCATATTCCCAACACTTTAAGGGTTCGCGGGGGCTGTCCCCAAACTTCTTTGTTCCCAGATTTACCGGTTTACCACTGCCTTGCATATTTGGATTGTTGGAGTGAAAATATTTCTTGGAAATGTTTTTGCTGCATTCTGATCAGGAGTTGGTTGGTATCCCTTCTTTTGTTGGTTCATCCGGTCTTGTTTCTTATCCTTCCAAGCTTTGGGAAATTTTTTTCGCTACTTGTATTGGTCGTAACACATTCGATATTTCCTGAATACTTCACTCAAGGAATTGGGGTTATCAAACTCGATTTTTCCCTTGTAATATTGTGGTAAACAGCTTAGGAACCATTGGATTTTTACTTTTTCTTTCTGAATATAAGGTACGAACCTTAGTAATTCCATAAATTTGTTTATCAGATCCTCCATATTCATTTGACCAAGTCGTAACTCATAAAATTCTTTGGTTTTCATTTCATAGTAACTTTCATATTGATACTGTTTCTTCAAATATTTCTTGAAGTCTACCCATTCCATCTTTTTCTCTTTTAGGCCCTTGGCCAATTTCAGATCTGGCCACCAAATGTTGTCCTTTCCTTTTAGTTTATAGATAGCCATTCTGACCTTCATATTGCTGGAATAGTTGTAGAAATGGAAATACTTCTTTATGTCTAATAACCATGCCTCAACTTCCTCTCCTATTTTGGATTCCCCATCAAAGATAGTGGGTTTGATTTTTTTAAATTCTCCCTCAAGGTGATCTATCTGTTTCCTTTTTCTTTCTGGTTTTGTTTTATCTGCAGCTAAAGGTGTACCTTTAGATGAAAAGTCCCTTTTTTATTCTTCAGGACCATAATTCTTGGAGGCCCTTTTACTGACCTCTTCTTCATGGTACTCGTCCTTTGGGATTTTCTTTGTCACTATACTACGTAGCAGGACTTCATTTATTTCTTGCTACTCCAACTGTGCCTTCTTAAGTTTCTCATTGTCTGCTTTTAAAACCTGCAACTCAACAATGAGGTTTCTTATAGTTTCCATAACTTTAGTAGGTGAGATTATGTCAATGTTTTGTCTCTGATCTTCAGGAGGTCTTTTTTCAGGATTTCCATCAAGTCTAATTTCTACGTCATCCTGGGTTGCCATGATTAACACAAAACAGAAATCGTTTTCTGTTTGTAACAGCAGTTGTTTTGCATAATAATAAAAAAATGTACTAAGTAAATACTTTGGCCCTGTTCAAGGTCCAAGTGTTTTAACCTTGGCTCTGATACCATATGTAATGTACCTCAAAATTGCCATAAAAAAAAAAACTATGGATCATTAATCCCCAAATTCATTTCTACATGTTTGTGGGTAAAAGGAGGAGACCCTCATTCTTGTTATAAATCTTTGTGGCATAACTTAAGTTCTACCTACCACATGGTGTTATAACTACATCATTCTAACTTACTTTGGATAGACACGTTATAAGGATAAATCATAAAGGGTTCTAGTAATTTCCTTTAGCCTCCATCCTATTCACCTATATACATATATATATCCATATAGTGGTTAATCTTAGGACTTATATTCCAAATTTCTCTTTAACATGAGATTCCTAAATTTGCGTGCAAGGCTATTTAATTTTTCTTTGAGATACATTTTGCTTCCCATATATATATTCACGGGATCGGTCTTAATAACATGCACCCGGCATAAATGTAGAGTCTTGGTCATTAACGGTCTCCTTTAACTTGTACATCGAGTTTAGTGATGTTCCAGTCTATTTATCTAAAGGGATTAGACTAACAAGGTCTCATGTTAAATCTTATTAACTTTGACTTAACCAAAATATGTTCTAACGAGGTCTTAACTTGATCGATATGCTAACTAAAACTAATGTAGTTGAAGTGAATGAGATCCAAACTTGTCGAGTCACGAAGGGGTCTATTAATTTCATGAAATTATTTATGTGGAAATAATGGTCTACTGTCAGGAGGAGTTAAGACTCTGTAACTGCCATTTAATGGCAGTCATGCATGTGCAAGTTACGATGTTTTCACCTGGCTTTTCATCCAACGTGTCACACCAAATTTTCCCTCATCACATGGCTAGACCGTCCTTCGTACCCTTAGCATTTACACTGATTAATCAAGACTCCTCTTAGGGTTTAATGAGTTTACGGTGTTCATTGTGGAGTTCTTTGAAAGGCTCTGCGTATTATTTCCTTAGCAGAGGAGACTATCATCAATGGAGGTAGTTTAACCGGTGTAACAGATAGCATGGTCTGAATCCCCTGGTAAGTCCTTTTAACATGTTACTATGGTTGACTGATAAGGTGGCTCTTCGGGAAATCGTTATAGTGAAAGTCGTATTTGTTCTGTAACTTTTGTTATACATTTTCTTTACGCTAAAACTTCCCTTTATCATTACTTCTCTATAAATATTTTTGGGTTGTCCCCATTCCCGGTGAAGTGGTATTATTTGGTCATTTCTTACTCAAACTCTTTGAAGATATCGGCATTCCTCCTGTTGTTTAGAGAGAATGCATCTGTATCGCTTGTCTGTGTTTGTAATTCCTAGGGTTTCATAACTTTCTATTATCATTACTCCTTACAGTCCGTAAATCGAGGCCTGAAGCTGAATCTTCGTGGGGTTGTGCGATAATTCTCTTTCAGAAAAAAATGGTCCCACTGAGTCATACGTAATACATTGTATTTTTCTTTCCTTTCTTTTTAAAGGGGTGAATCCATACTTCTATAGTTTTATCAAGCTTTATCTAGTTCCTTCACATATGTTTTTTTCTTTATGTTTAATACATTTATGTCTAGTGTCATTAAAATGTGACCTCTGAGAGTTTTGAACAATCCATTAAAGATACCCTATGGTATATAAAGTCCTTTTGAGCTTATATAAGTTATTTTCATTATCGTAGTCTACACCATTTGGATTCAGTAAAAGGATATATCTGTGTTGATTGTTGATTTATAAATACTCTCTACAATTTGGTTCTGGAAGGGTTTAAACTCAACAGTTAGGCATAGTCTCTCTTTTGTGTGAAAATTTTATACTATGTCTTTGCACAACATGATTTATACCATTTGTATGTTAAAAGAAAACTAGCACTGTCGATTATTTCATTTCATTAAATTTGTTGGTTGTTGTATAAATGTTTTCTTCTTGTTAGTTTTATTTGTTTAAAGATTTGGTATATATCACTAATTATGGGCCCCTTTTCTGTGAGGGTACCCATCAGGCGACTCTCATCCTTCCACCCCTTAGGGTTCATGAACGATGTTCCAGGAAAATACAAAGGAAAGGCGGCATGTACCAAAGGCTCAAGTTAAGTATCGGCTGATACACCTATGTTGTTGTTTTTCATTAAGTGGATTATCTTGGTAATTTAATTTTTTGTTTTAGTTAAGAGTTTATCTAGAATTACCTTGGTGAAATACTAAGAAAATATTTTTTCTTCCTTTCAGGATAAGTATCCCGAAGCTTCATATCTTGAGTGTTCAGCGCAAAAGGTATTCGGGTTCCCTTACAATAATTCCAATTATTTGAGGACACTGTATTGTTGGAAAAATGCAGTACTTGCATAAGGCTAGTCATACCTTGAGTTTCTGAACTGATTGGGGAAAATGTAATAATTTTCTTTAATATAGATTCACAAGTTTTTTTTGTGTTTACTCGAAAGGGTATAATGATTTCAATGGATTTGGTTCCTGATTGTTGATACACTGTTTAACTATCACACCTTTAATTGTTTAAAGCAAGGGGGCATCTCAACTTATATATATATATATATATATATATATATATATATATATATATACAGACACACACACACACACACACACATATCATGAAATTCCTGTCATACATGGCGTCTTCGCCTTGATTCTGATTTTTACATGTACATGAGTGGC
>ML788081.1:212866-234329 GCA_009831015.1 Picea engelmannii
CTACAACACTAAGTGCTTTTGGAATTGAGCATATATAGTGCGCAGCTATCTTTGAAACAAAAGACTTCCCTGGGTTGATAATTTATGTTTCACTTGGTTGTTTGAAATTAATTAAGCAATTATAGTGACCAACAGCAAGCTCATTTGATTACTATACTTACCTACAGGAAATATAATTACTCATGTATATCGGTATACTTTGGATCCAACCGCATCATGCACATAGTTAATTTACACAACATAATTTATTAAATGTACGGCTTATCCTATTACAATAGTAATAAAATCTACAGAACTAATTCTTCCAGTTAATGCATCCAATGACAATAGTATTCACTCAGCACTATATTCCAACATAAATAATCCATTCATAACTAGTTTTTAGGGGGCATTTGGTCTATCCTTAGTCACAACAACATTTGACCAGATTTCATCCATAGCAGTACTTCTATCTATAATTAAACAAATGCAATCTAAACGTTATCATAACATTTAACCAGGGAAAGGAATAAGATAACATATATGAACCAATTCATTGCAAGACAAAGGGAACAACCACATTCCTCCCAGCCTTAGAATGGAACAGCCAAAGTCACTTGTTCCATTCACCCCCTAGCCTGACCATGAATCCATGAGGGAAAAATCAGAACTCTACCTCAACAATAGTCTTTTAGTCTCAAAAACTTCTCATTGCCTCACACTCAGAAATCGGTGTTCATAACAACAAGAGATCAATAAATTTCCCCAACATACTAGGCAGTGTCCTGCCTCCTCACATATGCTATATATCAAAACCAAAAATGCCTAGCTCTTTTTCCCCTTGAGAATTTTTGCATCTTTCCAAATCCCTGATTTTCAGGGGCTGCCAATGGCCAAATTCCTGATTTTCCACTTGTAACAATCAGCCCTGAGGTAGTTCCAACATGTTCCCCACTCATGGATTCATGGTCAGTTGATTTCAACATGGTTGTTCCATTTTTCCTCCAGCAATAATTATAAAATATTTTGTTTCATACAAGTTTCATAGTCAAGTAGTTAGTTGGTTCAAATCAAATATCTTCCCAACAGTCATAATCATTAATTACAATTAACCAAATTTGAAATTCGGAATTGCCATAAATGGAAAAAAGTTTCCAATTTCGAATTTACCAGAAACAAAATAATTTTCCTAATAAATTTCAAATTAAAAAATAATTCATTTTTTGGGATGTTACATTCCTACTCTTTGACATACATCACAGGCTCTGTAGTATTCCTTAGCATCCTTGTGTAAATTAGGCCACCAGAGGTCGGCTCTAATAACCTTCTGCATTGTTGTTTTTCCTGCGTAATATCCTCCTATGATTCCTTCATGTGCTTATGCAAGAATCAATGGTATTTCTACCTCCATAACACATCTCCTCAAGATCTCATCTGGTCCCATATTATACAATTGTCCAGCTATGAGTTGAAAATTTGTAGCACGGACTACCAACTATTTCTTTTCAATGATTGTATACTCACGAGGTGCCATTCCTGTGGACAGGAACTGAACTATCTCTGGAAAGTGATCATCGACTTTCTTGATGGCCAACAACTATGCAAATGGTAATGTTTCCTCCAAGCTGGTAGGTTCCTCTCCATGTTCCAACCTAGATAAGTGATCAGGCCTTTTATTCATTCTTCCTGGCTTGAACACTGGCTTGTTGACTAAGTATTTCAATACAGAATGGTCAGTGAACATCTTAAAATGTCTTCCCAACAAATAGTGTCTAAAATTTTGCAGTGCATATACCATATCCAAGCCTTCTCCTTCATTCGTAGTGTAGTTCCTCTCAGTTGTAGAGAGATTCCTGCTAGAAAAGGCTATAGGGTGTTCATTGTCTCCTACACCCAGTTGTGCTAAAACTGCTCCTAATGAAATGGACAAAGCATCGTCATGAACATTGAACTCCTTACTCCAATATGGAAAAACAAAGATTGGCGCAGTGACCATTTTCTGCTTTAGTGTGTTGAAGATATGTTAGCATTCTTCTGTCCATTGGAACTTGTTGTCTTTATTTAATAGCTTCTCAATAGGTGTTGTTATATGTGCATAACCTTTAATAAACTTTATGTAGTATCCAGTGTGCCCCAATGTAGTGCACAACTATATGACCAAAGTAGGGGGAGGTAGATCAACAATGATGGAAATATTGGAAGGATCTACCAACAATCCATGCTTACACACAATATGCCCTAGCAATGCTCCAAAGGGTCATAATAAAATACACTTTTTTAAATTTAGGGAAATCTGATATTGCCTACACTTATCTAACATCAATCTTAAAAATTCAATATGGTATTTCAGTAATATAAAGACAATCCAATCATCAAAATAAGCTTCTAGGAACTTGTGTAAGAATTCCTTAAATGATTCGACCACCACCCTGGAAAAGATGGCTGGTGAATTCTTCAAGCCAAAAGGAATCACAATGTACTGAAACAAACCCCATTCTATTGCAAATGTGGTCTTATGTCGATCTTCCTTAGCAATTATGATCTGATGATATCTTGAGAATACATATGTGAATGAGTAGACCTCCTTTCCTCCCACATTATCTAGAACTTCATCAGTAAAGGGTGTAGGGAAGGGGTCATGTAGGCATGCATCATTCATTTTCCTTAAATCTACACAAATTTTTTTTCTCCTGACTTCTTATCCTGGACCACCATAGGGCTAATCCATTTAGATTCTTCAACAAGTTCTATGATTCCTGCTTCCAACATTCTATCCAATTCAATCCTAAATTTCTGCTTATATTTCGGGTTCAGTCTGTAAGGTCTCTACTTGATAGGTCTTGCATCTGGTCTCAATGGGAACTTCATTTCTCCCATGGGCCCTTTAATGCCCTTCATGTCTATGAACTTGTTTGAAAACAAGTCCCGATATTCATGTAGTAGTTCTATGATATTACTAATAGTGGCATCATCCCAATAGTCTCCCACATTTTCCATCTTAGATGCTTGCTCTGTTCCAATATTAACTTTCTTGATTTTAATAGGTTGTCCAACAAAGGGTAATTCAATCCCAGGCCCTTCTATGTCTTTGTGACCTTTATTTTCTGCAATGTTTACATCTCTAGGGTCATCATGCTCATCGACATTAATATTATAACAATCTTGTAACTTCTGAAGAGGCGTAGTCCATTCATCTTCTTCTTACTCAAAAGGGAGGTTAGGTTCCTTCTCAAAGACATTTTGTCTTACAATTTGTAAAGCCTGATCTATTGTAGGGTACTGACTTTCAAATGAGAAGGTATCTAGAAAGTTATGAGTCATTCCATACCAGTCTGTAGTGATGAGGCACAGTTCTGCATGCAGATACCAGTTTATAGGCATAGTATCCAAGGTGTTAATGAGCTTATGCACCCACTTTTCTTTAGTAATTTTTCCCAAAGCCTCCTTACAACTTTGCATGTGGTCCTTAGGACAACTCTAGCCTATGTAACAAACTTTGTATCCTTCTTCCTGGTATGAAAAGTGCACTGTCAATAAGGTGTGACACAGTCTCCACTCTGCGATGTTCCTCTTGTGTGCTCCCCACCATCTAGCTAGTGTGGCTTTCAAGGCTTCATCCTTTGTTTTACTTGTACAATTTTCTCAAATTCAGCCAGAAATGTCTCTAAGTGATTCAAACCATCAAACGTTGGAAGATTACTTAATTTTGTGTTGATCCAACAAACTCTCTGGTCGGCCTAGCACATCATCATGTGGAGACTTCATACATCTTGTTCTGCCAATTTTATAATGCCTCTTCTGAATCTGAGGAGCATGCACTTTCACTTCGCCAGCTGAGGTTTTCATCTGTTGTAGGATTAATGTAATCATGTTATCTTGCTGTCAACTTTCAAATGTTCTCTAGCTCATATGTGTGGTCATCTTCCCTGATAGGTTCTGTGTATCTGTGACCTTCATCCGGGTCCAGAGGTGCAATGAATTTAAGGCCATTACCCTCAAATTTAATTCTTCTCTTCTTTAGGTCAACAACAGTCGAATTGTTGAAAGCCCAATCAATTCCTAATAGCGTAGGATAAGGACAACTATCATCAGCAATCTCAATTACTTCGAAGTCTGCAAATTTCCTTATCCCATCAATGTCTATAGGAACATGCTCCAGTCTTCCAAAGAGGCTCACCGCCTGTTGATTAGCCATCCTAATCCTGATAGGAGAGTAAATCAGTCTAGGTTTTCCCATTAGTTCCCAAGTCTACTTCATCATAACATTGACTTTTGATCCTAAGTTGAGGACCAAATAATTCACATCGTAGTCTCCATTCTGAGTGCTAAGGTGCAATTCCTTGTTTGTTCTTCTTTTCCTTGATACTTGGTTCACAACTCTACTCAACATAGGATCTAGTCTCCCAATTTCATATTGTCTTACTAGGTGTTGTAATTCTTGTACAAATTTTTCATGTTTAATCAAATTGATATAGGTATATAAGAATTCCATGAGCTTGCTTACCTCTTTTCCTTGTCTAGCAGACTGATCAAATGTTGGTGGCATTCCACATTCCCTTACTTATGTTTGTGACTTAGATGAAGAATCTTGTCCTTCTACAAATTATTTCCTTGCCTCTTCAAAATTATGCCTCTCTCTTCTTGGATCAAACAACTGTGTCTTCTCTGTAGCTCTTATGATTCCTAATCCTTCTGCATTTTTTCCTGGAGTCATTCTGTCTTCTCCTGTAATAGCACGTCCTCTAGTAATAACAATGACTCAAGGGTATTCTTTGTGATGTTCTATTGATATCAATTGGACTTGTTGGTTTCTTCCTCGTCTCTCCTCGATTTTGGCTAGCAATATTGGACAATATTCAATGACATGATCAAAGGAGTTACAATAGTTGCAAGTAGTATAAGGGCTCTAACAATCCCTTGCCAAATGTCCTGGTTGTGTGCAGTTATAAGAGATGATTTTTCCTCTTCCTCGACCCATACCTCCACCTCGTCCTCTTCATCTGAATCCACCATGAGGGTTGAAGTTTCCTCTTCATGGGGAGTTGAACTGTGTAGCGTTTCCTTCCTGATGTGTCTCTCCTTGAATTCTATATGTATCCCTTGAGATTTCATGCATGAGATCATAAGCCCTACAATCCTTCCCATCATGTCCCACAGACTTACAAAATGTGCAGTAAATATTGGTAGGTGTCTGGACATATTTTTTCATATAATAAAATTCACTAGGGCGATTCCTAGTTCTACATACCTTGCACCAGGGTATAGTGGTCAGATTCAAAGGACTAGGTGCTCCAAAGGCCAAGTATTCATGAAATAGGGAATAGTGCTCTTTGTCATAGCCCTCTAATTTAGATATGATGCACCAGATGTCTTCTCTTTTCTCTTTTCCTTTATCTTTCTTCATATCTTTGACCTGTAAAGATAAGTTGGTTAATTGATTTAAGATCAGACTCATACCTGGACTAGATTCTCCCATAGGGGCTTCTTCTAGTTTCATGGTGATTTCCAATGCTTCGGCCTGTGAAGTGACCTTCTGTTGCATCAAGGGAACTCTGATGTGTGGCAGGAGAGCAGTGATGAACCATTCTTTATTCTATTTGTCTGAGATATGAAAACTCAAACGACCTGTCAGATTCTTAAACCTATGATCAAACTCCCAAACAGGTTAAGTTATATTTTTTTTATTTCTTTCATCTTTTTAATGCACTGCAACTCTGAGTTAGTGTTATCAGACTAATCGATAGGTGCGGACACTAACAGATCTCTCTATATCCACCTAGATCTAGAACAAAACAGGACATGACATGACTCTTTCCCTAAGTTATGACAATTGAATTAGCTAGTAAGGAGGAACAAGTGACATACCTTTGTATCGCTTCCTAGAGTCTTTGTTGCTCCTGCTTCACCTCGGTGCTCTTGTGAGGTCAAGACCAAGACAATACAAACCAACCAAAGTGAATATAGAAAAATGTATTCAATTTTCAACTTATATGTATGATCAAGGAATAACACAATAAAATAATAATGATTTTATGGGAAAAGGACATGTCGTTGTATCATATTAATCGAAAGTAGAATATACAACCTGATCACCTTGATGTCGCAAGATTTCTCTCAGTGACTCTTGGTTCTAACACATGCACTTTCTCGATCCTTGAATGAAGAAGATCTGAATCCTCTTGATAGACTTGCTAAAGTCTCCAAGCTCCTGTTCAAGTTGGGTTCTTCACACAATTCCTTCACCAATTCTCCAATTAATCTTGCTTAACCTTTTCCATGAGAATCCTATCAATATATAGGAGAGGATGAGATGGTTACATAGATGAGAATGATCCCACCAAATCAGGGAAACCAGTAAAATGATAACCATTCGAATGCCAACCCATTCTCTATAAGATTCCCTTCTAGAACACTCGAGACTTCTTCCTTTTTCCAAGCTTGAGAAAAATTCGCACCCTAGATATATAGCACAGTGCGAGAAGTTCACACCCTAGCTAAAGGTAGCCTGTGAGAATGGGTCATTCTCGCACCCTAATCTATAAGCAACCTGCGAACTCTCTTCAAAAATATGTTTTCTGGGAAGAGATGAATGTCACTTTCTCAGGAGAAAGTTCTTGTTGGGAGCTTGAGTACACCATAATCACTACACCATCAAGATGACCAAAATCATGGGTAACAGAATGCCCCCCAAAGTATGAGGTCGGAATCAATGATAGTCGAAATACTTTTTAAACTGCATGTCTGTGTGTCGGAAACCAGGAGCGCACCTAATCAGAAACCTGCGAACAATCAAGCATCTACAAAATATCATACTAGTTCTAAGGTAGGCATTCCCATACTCAGATCATGGACGGATGACATCATCAACATAGGTCATGGCCACCAATCATACACTATGGATCCACACCATTGAAACATCACATAGCCACCAAGAATACACTGTGGATCTATGCAAGAAAATTCAAATGGAGACGACATAGCCATGAGACATACAAAGTGGATCTATGTGTCAGCAAATTATACATATTCCATCGCAACCTGAACCAAAGAGATGAGATCCAGGGTCTTTAATCCCATTGCTCAAAAGTACGAATCTAACCATGTGATTACATGTGTCGAAGTCGAACATGGTAGAAACCACTTGATTACCGGTCATTGATGAAACCATTAACAAGTGCAAGGGAAATCACCATTAATGTCAATGACTCCCAAGGTACACTAGTACAATCCACCGAATGTGAATGAATGAGTTGAGGTCAAACATCTGACGAAATATTTCAATCAGGGGTCAATGATGTAAACCCACTGTTGAAAGTGAGGAAACCTGCCATTGAGGCATGCAAGTTCCAAGGTACCAAAAAATTTCTAGGTCTTGTTTCGGGATAATGAGATGGAGTCGATGGAACAAAACTCGTCACAGGAGGGCCTTGATGTATCCCCCATCAATGACATGAAATGAGTAATAGATTTTGAAGGTGAAACAGAGTATGATGTAAGTTGGACTGGACACTGGGAAGGTTGACACGAAGAGAATGGACAACTGCAGATGGCCGACTCAATAGAGGTTTCGGATGAACTTCTCTTGAACATATGAATGACATGACCAATGATTTGGCATCATTGAATCAGAGACGACTCAGGATATGACCTTATAGCAAATCGAATGAGATACAAATGGATTTCCCAAACCGGCTTCAGATAACGAATAAGGGGGTGTCATGTTCAAGAGTGACACTTACTGCTAATAATATGAATACGAAAACACATCCCTTTCCCAAATTTTCCCCCACCATTTCTGGCGAGTACCTCTTTATTTTTACGCAAGCTTGAGGAGGATAAAATATGCTTGTTGATGTAAGCTCATCCTTTGGATGAGTCCTTTGAAGTATTTTTAACGAACCCTAGGAAGGAGTGGTTTGGTCCCATTACAGGTCTGTCGATGTTTGTTTAACGAGTCCAAAGATAGAAAACTCGAAGGTTTTTCATGATTATAGAGTCTGGAAAAACACTTAAAAGAGAAATCTTTCAGTTCCTTTTTCATAAAATAACCTGATGAGACCGAAAAAGAGATAAATTATCACCCAACAGATGCTTTCTTTAAATACTTTAACAAGCGTGAAAATAGCAAGGTCGCTCGGCAATCTTTTCATGTTTAGAGAGTCTAAAAAGAGCTTAAAGAGGACTCCAGGGGGGTTCCTTTTTCGTATAACCTTGTTGAGCCTGAAAAAGTGATAAAAGTGTGCTCTATCGCATTCTCATGTATTTTCGAGCGTGAGAACGCACAAAGACCAAGATCGAGGTTTTGTGCAAAAACCATAAAAAACCATCAAAACATGCGATGAAAAAGAGAAAAAATAGTCGTATCCTGTGTACGAACATCGAAGTCACCATGTCTGCAAAAGTACACTCACAGGGGTATTAGGCATTAAGTTTTAAGAAATAAAACAATTATAAAATCCAATAACAAATGGTAAAAGTAAACATAAGGGGGTAAAAGTTATTTTTACCATAGTCATTTTACCAATATTTGAGTCCAAACCCCCTCTTTTTCCGTTGAATTTTGGTGCTTGATTAAGGGAGTTACGAGCATCCATTCGATGAACCATCTCTGGCAGTGAGTTAAGATCCTTGTCCTCTATCTTTTCATGGTTTGATTTTTCATTTTCATTGGAAAAAATCATGTTTTTGAGTTTGTTTTAGGGGTTAAAGTTGCGCTCAGCCATTCTCGCAGATTAGCCACACGGGACCTGCGAGAATGCCTCATTCTCACAGGTGGCCCCAAAGGCACCTGTGAGAACCTTGCACTATGCCTAAAGGGCACCTGTGAGAACCACAAAGTGGAAAAAAAAAAAAAAAAATTCTCAATGAAAATGATACCAAGTGTTAAATAGAGTTGTTGACCTTCTTCTTATGTTTCTTATGTAGGTATTTGGCTATCACCATAGTTTTGGAATGACGTGAAAGAGAGGATGAAGAAGATGATGCTATTGTTGGAAATCATCTGGGAACCATTGCCGCTTTGCGAGATTGTGGTCTCCTGAAATTCTTTCGTATCCCGGGTATGAGGGCCCAAGTCAGGTTATTGGAGTACCTTGTGCATATGTGGGACCCGGACCAACAAGTATTCCATGTAGGGGTCCACACATTATCCTTGGATATTGAGGAAATTTACTTCTTGATAGGAATGTCATAGCCTGGGTACCACATGGGCCTGACTGGTAGCAGAGGTGGTGGGCTGCCCATGAGTGAATATTATCATTTGCACTGTGTCCCAGAGGCGGAAAGGAGAAAAGGAAAGGTAGACATTTGGGGGGTGCGATATTTGAACCTTCTCACTATTTTTTTCACCATTTCTCATATGGATGGGATCATTGCTCCTCACATGGCTCTCCAAAGCTACTTTCAGTATGCCATAGAGTGTACTGAGCCTCAGGTTTTTAATTGGGCAGACGCAGTTCTTCGTAGTGTGAAGAGGCAGTTAACTAAATACAGGCGAGGTAAATTGAAGCAATTCGGGAATGGGTCGTTGTTGGTGTCCTTATTTCTTGAGAGGGTTCCCTTACTGAGTTTGTAGGTTGAGTGGGGTTTACCGACTCCAACGGATCCAAGAATGTTGAGGTGGTGTCAGCTCATGGACTGGCACGTAGCTGGACCAATTATCAAATACAATGATGCCTTCTTAGACTGGTTGCAACCACATATGTTGATGGTCGATGATTATGCCTATGTCAGGTTAGACTTCCAAGGAGATTCAAACTTGGCCCTGCCCAAGGGCACTCAGTGGGGGGATCTTGGTAAGAAGCACACATTTTTTTCTTTTTAAATTTTTTTGTGAATTTTATCATATGCAAATGTTTTTATGTTCGTCCAAGGTCTCATTACAAAATTATTTTTTGATGACACAGACGTGGGGCCTTACCAACCACCTGGTACTTCTCCTATTCAGCGATGAGGAGAGGTGGCTCAAGTGCCATGATGGGACGTTGAAGATTACAAAGAGATGGAACAAAACCTGGAGGGTTTGACAGTAGACATTCCAGGCATGCCTCTTGGAGAGGTTCCACGATGTTATCAGCGTCATACGATGGGAGTGTCAGAGTCCATTGGCTGACTACTTCGTAGGGTTTCCCAGGCAGTCATGTATTACCATGAACATCATCCATGATGTCACTTTGTAGAAGCTATGAGCTTCATATTTTGAAATTTTGGTCCTTGGCCAGAACTTTTTGTAAAAAACTTTTTTGATCATTATATCTACATACGGCTTCTCTCGGTTTATCTTGTGTTGTGTGAAAATTGATGTGATTGATTTATAAATGACCCAAATTTCTGTCTAATGCATAGTTAGTTAATGCATCGATTAATGTGTTTAGACATCTAGGAATATGTTGATATTCAATATAATCAAAATAATGTTTCAAGAGCCCCGGGGGGGCAGCTCAATTGGCAAGTGCCGTGAAAATGAAGTTCTATGAGATTTTGAGTTTAACTCCCCCCGACTTACAATGTGTGTCGCGTAAGGGGAATCATGGGCACACCTGGAGGTTATAGTGGTAGCAGTTGGATAACACGACCACATGTAATGCGAGAACGTGCCCAACTAGTTGCTGATTCCACCAGACATAAAAAAATAAAAATAACGTTCCAAGAGGCGAATTCGCAAATACACCCATAACAAAGTAAGACTTCGAATAGTATAGACATTACTTAACTGTAGTACTACGAGCTGCGAATCGAGTCACACAACCAAGTGACATATACCGAGCGAGATAGAATCAATAAACAATTCGATAACGATGCTATACTCTGCAATATTGTTGGTCGCATGGTCGAGGCACACACCTCGTAAAGAGACAAGTTCGTTTGTAGGGGAATAAATTGTCCATGCAACGGAATCAAGGTTCTGAGTACTACGGCTAGTGCCATCAGCAAAGCCAATGTAGGGTAGCGAAGACTCCGACATCTGGAAATAAAACACAATGTCACATAAGGGCAGAGACCAGATAACGACAAAAGAAAACTACAGTAACACATAAGAAGTATGATACAATAAAAATATAGGTACTCGTGCACGGGTGATTTTATGCATAGTACTTCTTCAAGTACAACCCATTTCTAGGTTCACTCAAAGGGATACCATCATAATATACTAACTCGTAAGCCCCTTTTTCCAAAACTCGTCTAACGATATAAGGACCTTGCCACATGGCTTCAAATTTTCCATCTCCTAGCATCTCTTGATCTTGTTCATAAAGGAGAACCAGATCTCCTTCAGAGAAAACGTGAGGCTTGACATGTTTGTCCTATTAGGCCTTGAAACTTTTCTTTTGGGATTCTATGACTAGAGTAGCATCGTGTCAAGTTTCGTCTAATCGCATAAGATACAATAGATGTTCTTCCTCAACAGAAGTGTTTGGTAGGAGTTCAACAACTATTTTTAAAGAGGGAATCTCGCATTCAATCGGGAGAATGGATTCCAAACCATAGACTAACCATAAAGGTGTAAACCCAATAGAAAACTTGACAGATGTCCAGTAAGCCCACAATGCTGAAAACAACATTGTGTGCCAGCTTTTTTTGTGAATCCCTATCATTCGTCGGAGCATGGTTATGAGAACTTTGTTAATTGCTTCGACTTGGCCATTGCCTTGTGGGTAATAGGGTGTTGAATTTTCATGGAAAAGACCCAACTTTTTAGTGAGTTCGAACATCATGAAGTTTCTAAAGTGGCTACCATGATCAGTGACAATAGCCTGGGGAACACCAAAGAGAGCTATGATATGATTAAAAATGAATAATGTTGCAGTCTTTTCGGTATTTTCAAATGTCGGCATCGCCTCATCCCATTTTGTAAAATAATCTATGGCTAAAATAATGTATCCATGCCCCCCAATCGAGTGGGGGTGACATGTCATGAAATTGATGCCCCATTTCGCAAAGGGACCAATGGAGACCACAAGGTGAAGAGGAGCAGGATGTGACCATATCTTATGATTATAGGTCTGGAAAGCATGGAATTTTTGGATGGTGATTATGCAGTCGTAAAATAAAGAAGGCCAAAAATATCCTGCTTGTAAGATCTTCTGGGCAGTAGCATACCTAGACATATGACCACCACACGCTATAGAATGGCATTCATTTAAGTCTTTCTTGGCTTCCTTGAACGTGAGGCAGTGTCAAAAAACTAAGTCAATCCCACGACGATAAAGAGTATCCCCGAGGATAATATATTGATAGGCTTGGTAGCGTATTCAACATCGGTCAGTACTAGACAAATTAGGCTGGAAAGTTTGGGTTTGGAGATATATGATAATATCGCCATACCAAAGATCATCGGAACTAATGAGGAAAAGGGATTCATCAGGTAATGAAGCGGCTACTACATTTTCCGTTTCAGAGTAGGGAAAGTCACATATCAACTCGGAAAACACTAAGGATTTCTTGGACTTGGCTCATTCGAATTCTTGGGACAAAATGGCCGAAGAAGGTGGTTTCGGGGCTCCTTGAAGGAACTTAGTGACCTTGGCATGTCGTCGACAATCCTTTTTGTAGTGATCATCACCACAGATAAGACAAGGGTATCGAGGTTTGCGCTTATCCCTATCGTCAACAGGTGGAGTTTTGGTTTTCTTTACTTGTAAAGTATTTTTGTCCTCCTTAGTCTTACCCTTTCCTTTTCAGGATTTGTTTTTACCTGTTGGGGTAGATTGAATTGCATTGAACTCAGAAGTCTTTTCAGTGGGAGGGGTAGGAGACGGAGCATTTTGAACATTAGAAGAAGCAAGTTTGGGGGTGGTTCTTGAGGCAGAATGTGGTTGGGCATGGAAAGTGCCAATCACACTATCCGCTGCATGAGAGGCAATTGGAGTAGTTGAAGTGGTGGAAGTGGAAGGACAAGGTGTGTTAGGGAGTAAGTTGTAAAGATGACCCGTTTGTGAGTAAACTAGGTTAAGATATTGAGCATGAATTATGGCCTATTCTTCTGTGACATCTCCACCCATGGCGATGTCATGTGCGATGTCGTTCACAAATGATTTTGTGAACCACTCTGTCGGCAATTGATCAAGAATTTTGAGTTTGATGAGATGTCGTCTCCTTTTCCATTCATGAATGTGATCGGATATATGAGTGGCTTTGGTTTGTTTGAAAGAACTCAAAATCTCGATCCCCATTTCATAACGAATTGGTAACTGGTAGTGAGTGACAAAGGCCATAGCTAGGGTGTTGAAGTCGGCGAAGAAACCTCGTGGTAATTTTGTATACCACTTTGAATCAGAACCCGTGAGAGTTCTTTGAAAAAGACATAAATGAATAGAGTCATCCATCAAGGAGTTGGATGAGCACCAGAGGTGAAAATTCATGACGTGATTGTTTAGGTCCTCTCCCGCTTTTCCATCGAATTTAGGGATGTCTGATGGTAGCTTGGCTAGTATAGTGGGCCATTGGGGAGAGTGATGAATTGGATCATTTAAAATCCTTGACAGATCTGGGAAATCCAAAGTGGCCAAGAAGGGTAATTGTCTATTCACATGTGGGTATTGGTGGCTTTGGGGAGGGAGTCTCGTCGACAAACCAGTAGGACCATAAGCAGTATGCATATAATGCGAAGACCCAGACAGATTTAGTGGTTATTGTAGAGGAAAGTATCTCATGGGATTATATCCTTGAATAGGGATGTGAGTTGGAGCATTCGAGCCCCAAATAGGATTTGATGTACCTGGATATGGTTGGCCTATACTAGGGGGTATAACGGATGAAGCTGGAAGTTGTTGCCCCCCAGTCGATTGAGGGTTATGTTGTATCAGATTATTCCAATATTGGGCCAAGGATGGAGGTATGTTTTGTCTGTAAGGTGGGGTCGGTGGAGGTTGTCCTCTAATTGGGGGTTATGTTCCAATTGGGGGTAGTGTTCCAATTGGGGGTTGTGTCCCAATTTGGATTTGCATTCCAATAGGAATTTTCCCTACAAGGGATGGTTGAGTCAAACCTCTCTAGTGAAATTGTCCACCAACAAGGATCTAGTAATTTGGTGTGAATGATAGAATAGTTCCACTAGGATTAGTGTTGTTTCAGGGAATGTAGGTGAGATGGTGATTTCAACGCCTGATCCTGCACCAAAAAGGTCCTGTCTAAAAAATCTAGTAGACCAAAAAATATCTTGGCCCTCGGGTCCTGGAAAGGGTCCAGACAGTGATCCAGAAGACAACACAACTAAGTCTTCGGAATAATTCACTCACATAATACGTCTCTCAGAATCGGGGTGAAGTCAAAAGTCTTCTCGAGTATTGGTTATTCGGAAACGTTCTAGAGAGTCGGTTCTTTCCACTTGTGGAGTGGTAACGTCTTGGACTTCACTCTATTGAGGAGAGCCCTCAAGTGAGCTTGTAGGAAGGGGCTAAGAACCTTCCAAATGTTCTGGAGATAAACCCTGCATTCTACATGAATGATGTGGAGGATATATTGTGAATGAGTTACAAACTTACAAAGAAAGTCCTATGGTCAACTTGGGTAAACAAACAGCACGCGCTAGTAAATAAAATCTAGGAAACAATACCAAGCAAACAAGACCTTCTAATTTCGAAGTCACTGGTTGGTGATGAAATCCAACATCGCGACAACGATATGAGAATGGGTTGGGCTAGGGTGGAAAAGTTACGTTGACGACCTTCTTAATGGACTTACACCCTGGTGCAAGCTCCCACACATAATCGTGGGTATACCCTCCAAGGAGCCTGAATGAGTTTGGCCAACATCGATTCTAGGTACTGTGAAGACTTGCCCCTTCACAGTCACTTTGTGTAAGACCCTAAAAAGATAGGCCACTAAGGTTACCACCGACAACAATAAAGACTGGGGGGATAGTCGACAGTTCGATCCACATGCAAGGGCAGGGTATCTAGCCCGAAATCAACTCGAGAGGCTTCCACTCATCATTGTGGGTATACCTCCAAGTGACCCCCGTAATATGTGCAATATCTACATAGATATCGACAAAGCAGGGTGAATAACTCTGTCAATATCAATGCGACCTCGGGTTTGACCCTTGTGTGAGAAAGGCTTCCCAGGACAAAATGTTGTAAATGGAATTTGACACTCCTTAACATAAGATGCTATTGTGTGTTTTGTGCTTTGGAGAGTGTATCTCTTTGTCTATTCCAAAGCACTATCCTAGCTAAATGTTGGTGTAATAAAGCCCTAGAAAAGAGTTACTAGTTAAATTTTAAAATTTCCGCAATGTTATTAAGGGTTGTTGTTACTCAAAGGAAATGGAGATGAAACTGATGTTGTGTGAGACTCTGACCCAACAATGCATAGATAGGAATGAAATATATCAATTTTCGTTTGATGAATCCTCTGTACGGGAGGGAAAGAGAAGTTTTCCGAAACAATCTTGAACTACGAGACACAATTTCCTTTAAAATGCAATTTCAATGAATCACGCAATAATGACAATTCTCTATTTGTTCTTTTTCAATAATTTCAACAATTGATTTTCAATATTTTCAAAAACGAAAATGATTTTAAAAGAAAAATGTTTTTTTTTACTTTTCAAAAAGGATCTACACCATGGTGGTGAGAGTAAGGAAAACCAATAACTAATGAACAAGCAATAAACAAAAACCCAAACCAATATTTCAATGGAAACAAAAACAACAAGCAGACAAAACTAGTCTTTTCAATTACAAGAGAATAATGATCTTCCAAATAATGAGCAAATGAGAAAGACAAAGAATCCCAACTTTCAAACTGATTACCGGCTCCTAACCAAACAAGTACTCAGATTCCAGGATCAGAGAGTATATCTTTTCTAAGATAAGTCAAGAGATGAGAGTTGGAAAAAGATGGACATGAAGATCCTTTTTATTATCCGAAGACTGATCGTGCACAAAATCTGAAGACAAGAAAACATCAACCAAAGGTCCAAGAAGTTCTTTTCAGACACCTATACTGATCTGGGCAGTTGAACATGCAAAACTCTTAAATCCAAAAAAATTTAAAAGAGGGTTCGCAGGATATCAGTGTTGCACAGTGCAAGAATGGGTCATTCTCGTAGCTTAGCTTTGAGCAGAGTGTGGGAACCTCGCACTGGACTTAAAGGCAGAGTGTGAACTCAGGGTGTTCCCGCAGGCCACTGTGGGGTTCAATGCGAGAATGCCTGAAATTAGGAAAATTTTTGGAAAAAGTCAAAAAAATTGAAGGGACTTCTGGACTCAGAGGGTCTATCAGGGTGTCCTGAAGACTCATAGATTGATAGAAATGGAGAAGGGTAAGGCAAGATCAAATGGCCAAGGAAAAACACCAAAAACCACAAAAAAAATGGGTTGCATCCCCAGTATGGTCGCTAAATTTGTTACCGGACTAATCGGTAGGTGCGGACACTAACAGATCTCCCTAGATCCACCTGGATCTAGAACAAAACAGGACAGGGCATGACTCTTTCCCTAAGTTATGACCATTGAATTAGCTATTAAGGAGGAACAGGTGACATACATTTGTATCGCTTCCTAGAGTCTCTATTGCTCCCGCTTCACCGAGGTGCTCTCGTGAGGTCAAGACCAAGACAACACAAACCAACCAAAGTGAATATAGCAAAATGTATTAAATTGTCAACTTATATGTATGATCAAGGAATTACACGATAAAGTAAGAATGAATTTATGGGAAAAGGACATGTCGTTGTATCATATTAATCGAAAGTAGAAGATACAACCTGATCACCTTGATGTTGCAAGCTTCCTCTCGATGACTCTTGGTTACAACACACACACTTGCTCTATCCTTGCATGAAGAAGATCTGAATCCTCTTGATAGACTTGCTAGAGTCTCCAAGCTCCTGTTCAAGTTGGGTTCTTCACACAATTCCTTCACCAATTCTCCAATTAATCTTGCTTAACCTTTTCCATGAGAATCCTATCAATATATAGGAGAGGATGAGATGGTTACATAGATGAGAATGATCCCACCAAATCAGGGAAACCACTAAAATGATAACCATTTGAATGCCAACCCATTCTCTAGAAGATTCCCTTCTAGAACCCTCAAGACTTCTTCCTTTTTCCAAGCTTGAGAACAAGTTCTCACCCTAGATATATAGCACAGTGCAAGAAGTTCACACCCTAGATGAAGGTAGCCTGCAAGAATGGATCATTCTCGTACCCTAGGCTATAAGAAACCTGCGAACTCTCTTCAAAAATATGTTTTCTAGGAAGAGATGAATGCCACTTTTCTCAGGAGAAAGTTCTTGTTGGGAGCTTGAGTACACCATAATCACTACACCATCAAGATGACCAAAATCATGGGTAACACTTAGGTTTCTAGAATTCTGCACTCAACGCAGTATTGATAGCATTCAATGGTTTAGGCTATCCAAGTCCTGAAACAAACTTCATATACTAGTTCAGAGAACGATCCCTCAAGGTAGTACTAAACTGAGTTCTCTTAGCAACTTCATCAGTGAATTTCTTGATACTCCATACAACTTTGCATAAGAACCAGTGTTGGTCGGGATCTTCAGATCCATCTCCCCTGAAGATGGGTAACCTCATTTCATCTGCCATCAATCTTCCTTGGTTTCTTGGCTGAGTATGTGCTAAACTAATTGTAATATTACTCTGATGGCTCTGACTACTTTGGTTACTCTGGTTACTTACTGCTTCTAAAACAACAGGAGGAGTAATAGTACTTACTTCGATAGTAGGTGCAGTTCCTGAAGTTTTTGGCTCTCCTGGGAGAAGTTCTTCGGTTTGTAATTCCTCTATTCTTTAGGATTCTGAATGATCATCATCTGTTAGATATTCTTCTTCTCCACTTTAGAATCCTTCGTCTCCATAGTTTTTCTTAAATAGGCTCACAAGAGGAACCTCTCTGAACAGTCTCCTATCGCACGTGTGTCCTTCCTTTGTGTCACTGTCGTTGTCTAAAATTTTGAACATTCTCTCTATTGTATCTTCAAGATGTTCTTCTCATGCAATAGCATATTGATCTTCATCTTTAAAAAGTGTAGGAACTTCCCTCTAGGTCCCTCAAAGAAGTACCTCTCTGCTTGACTATACAATTTGACTCTGTCAATAGAAAACTCAGTAATGTACCCTCCAATATTTTTATCAAACCATAGATCCATAGCCCTAGACATAGCGCTATCAACTCTCTTGAACTTCTTGATCAACACTGTTGTCCAGAACACAGGTGGTCTAGATCTGATATCAAACTAGGTATCTACTAATCTAGCTAACCACTCATATAACTCTTTATGAATTCCTACAAAGAATATTTTGTGTATGTCAGTAAAGATGTACCTTCCTAACCAGTCTTTTGTACTAATGTTAGGGTTCTTTTCATGGGCTTCAACGAAGTCCTTTTCTTGTTCTTCTACCCACTTCTGAATTTCTATCTTTGATGGGAACCACCTTGACATTCCCTCAAAAATATCTTGGTCCCGACAATGGAACCATTTGTTGGCACAAGGGAATACCTAGGGTTCAACTCTTACAACACACCAAAAAACCCTAACTACTGGCCCTTTCGGCAACACCTGTGAGTAGATGTAGTCTCACCGGAAGTATAAATAGGGGGTTGCATGATAGAGGTGTCTACAACCAGAGGAAATGCAAAGTGGATCCAAGACAACAACACACAACAATCTAGTTATTATTTATCTCGCATAATCCTACTTCACAAGTATATCTCAGATCTAACACAACAATGAAATAAAAGTATAACAAATGGAAAATAACAAAGCACTAATCACAAAGAACACCAAGATATACGTGGTTCACCCTCTCCCAAGGGATACGTCAACAAAACCTTTTTTCTTGATATATTATATGAAAACATACAGTTCTATCTTCACACTTAGATTGCATATCTCTCTCTCTTTCTCTCGTCCCTCCCTGCGCACCCAGCTGCAGGGTTGATCTTCTCACCCAACTGAAGATGTTAAAATACAGTATCAACATTTTTCTCTACAACAATAATCAACAATGAACAACAACAACCATAGTATCAATGAACCAACCTAGAACGAACCCTCTTAGGTATTCTAGACCTTTATTCATATATTACATGGAAAACTTCTAGGTGTCAAAACCCTATGTCCAAAACCCTAGGTCAACTTGTCCTGCATTTTCAGGGATTCACCAACCTATCCTTCCTCCTATTCTGCGAGGTGCTCCAAAGAAATCATTGATTTCTTATTCCACTTACTGAGTTGTCCACGGTCCATCTTCCTTACTACTTTATCTTCCTTGATCTTCTCTTCCAACAACTAGTTTTTCCCTCATTTTCTCCTTTTATGCTTCTTTTCATACTTCGACCCTTCCCCATCTTATCTGTCTTTTGTGTAGTTCATACTTCTCCTTTCTTCCTTAATCTTCTCTTCCTTGTTGAAATATTAGTTATTGTCATTGATGTCAACCCTAGTCATCGGTTTTGGACCGCAAGATTGATGAAGGTATTTGGACATGAATGACAATGCACATGCAGATACAACACCCATGGATGGATAGTATACATCATTTTGTTTACAGTGGTATGTGGCATGTCAAGTGGATCCTCATGGTTGAGGAGAAATGAATTTTTGAAGATGACAAAGTGAATTGAAGAAGGAAGTACATGCAGGCCCTGAAGATAATTAAAGAACAAAATTACAAAATAAGAAAGTGTTAGGTCGGCCCTAATGTTAAAAGGAAGTGACATAAATGGTATAAATAAATATCATTATACATTCATTTTATACAAAAGTCGAATTTCAGAGGAAATCAAAAGTAAGGAAGGCCAGATTTCAAGGGAGGATAAAGTATTTTGGTGATGTGTTATAAGGTATGTTATTTTCAAGTCATCTTACCA
Organism: Picea engelmannii; assembly: GCA_009831015.1. NCBI lineage: Eukaryota > Viridiplantae > Streptophyta > Pinopsida > Pinales > Pinaceae > Picea > Picea engelmannii. Next base: position 232,691 of record ML788081.1, read on the forward strand.
TTTTCGCTATAATTTTTTTTTCTAGAACGATTCAGATGGTGAAATTGATATGGTATTTAGAAGAAATATAAAGGTTCCTATGGTAAAAGTTTCATATCTTGATTCACTATAATTATCGAGATACACTCTGTGGAAGATAGGGTTTTTGACCAATCCTGAAGCTAGTCAATAAACAGGTGTTCTGGGTAAACTAGTCATAATGTATTTATATAGAATCCAAATAAAGTGGGACAAATTGAATTGGAAAGAGTACGAACTTTTTTTTCTTGTGTGTGAGTTTCAGAATCTGATGTTAAATATTGAGTGTGGGGCATTTTGTACACGTCCAGTCTCCTGAATAAACTAGAATTGAACAAAGTCTACCATTCTCTCTATAAATTGTTTTTGGGTGGAAGGAAGGGGCAAGGATAGAGAGTTAAATCCTCTTTTGATATTGGAGTATTGTATATTCCTCTTGTAGGTTTATCCCTCCCTTTACATTTGGAAGTTGTAGCTACCTTTGGAATTCATTACTTCCCTTGAACAATAACTATTGATTATTTCTCATATATTGTGCATGGTGTATTGTGGTGTATTGGTGTAAATATTATACTATTGTTCATTTCTCATTGGATATAGTTGAACGGTTTATGTATAATTTGAAAAAGGTTTTAAATTGTACTTGATACTGATTCACCCCCCTCTCAGTATCAACAATTGGTATCAGAGCAGTTTGCCTTCATAACAGTTTAACCACTGGGAGGAAAATCCTGAGAAAATATGGATGACCATGAGCACATTTCAAATGGGATTCAAAAATTTGATGGAATAAATTATTCATACTGGATTGATAGAGTGAAAACTTACCTAACGGCTTTGGGAGTAGACATTTGGTACTCAGTTGTAAATGGCTATGTAATCCCAAATAATGCTCCAACTGATCCAAATGAGAAGAAGCTTATGAGTTGTAATTCAAAAGCCAGACATGTTATTCTGGCAGCATTGGCACCAACCATTTCTAGAAAATTGATGGGCTACAACATTGCTAAAGAGGTATGGGACAAACTCAAGAGTATCTACGAAGGTGATCCAAAAGTTAAGTAGGTCAAGCTTCAATGACATAGAGCAGAATTTGAAAATTTGAAGATGAATGAAAAGGAAGATATTACAACCTATATTCTTAGAGTTGATGAATTTGTTAATGCTATCATAGGATTAGGTTAAGAGCTCGATGAATCGTTGGTTGTACAAAAAGTGTTGAGATCACTTCTCTTGAAGTATGATGCTAAGGTCTCTGGCATTGAAGAAACTAGGGACTTGGCCAAAATGACAATGGATGAATTACATGGGTCTCTTATAGAATATGAAATGAGAACAGGTACAGAAAGTGACCAACCAAACAATGAAGCAGCCTTTAAAGTGTTGAAAAGTCAACAAGAAACATGTGTCTAATTTATTTTTCCCTTAAATAAATTGGACAATAAATATTAATCTATTATTTCATTCATAATTGAGTCAGTTGGATTTGTAACAGAATCATAAGTGTAGTTAAGTGAGTTAATATCAGTTGTACTAGTTGTAACTAAACATGCACTAGTGAGAGTTCAGTTAATCAGTGAACTCACATGCAACTGAAGATTCACCACGGTTAACTACATGC
>ML788081.1:234840-246541 GCA_009831015.1 Picea engelmannii
GATGAAGAAGATAATGATGGAGGAGAAGTCCTCTTCATAACCCAAGAAACCCAGGATGATGATCACAAGAATTCTAAAGAAGAAGAAATCATTTGTGAAGAAGATTTAGATGAAGAAACCAACCTTGATTCCTTTTGGGGATATAAAGACAATGCAGAGAGTGAACAAGAAGATGAGAATCTTAAAAATTTGAAGCATGTTGAAAATGAAAATAGCAATCTTAGAAACACAAACATAATACTAAAAGGTGAATTGAGTAGTTGTGAAGACGAGAATTACAAGCTTGAAAAGACCATTAATAGCTTGAAGGAACAATTAGAAGATTATGAGAAATTGAAAGAAGAATTGGATCACACAAAAGGGGAGCTACTATTGACAACAAAAAAGTTGAATAAGTTTGAAAAAAGAACTGAAAAATTAGATGACATCCTTAGCAATCAAAGATATCCAAATGACAAGACGGGACTAGGATACAATGATAGTTTGAAGACAACAAAACAAGAGAAGGAAGATGAAAATGATGAAACCAACACTCCAAAACAAGTTGAACAATGAGATAGAAGACTAGAATTCAAAAGGAATGAAACATCAAGAAGATCCTCTCCCATCAGGTATGAAAGAAATCATTATGAAGGAAACTATGGAATAATAGATCGTGAACCCAGATGGACCACACCACAAAGAATATCACTTACTCCCAGGTATCAAAATTTCTTTCTTGGACATTGTTATATTTGTGGAAATTTTGGACATAAGGTAATCAATTGTAGAATCAATGAAAGGAATAACTATGCAAGCTACATGAATGGTGAAAATAGTAGATATGGGAATCTTTGTAAACCTATCAACAAAAATTATAATCCATTTGACCCATTAATGGATCAAAATATTGTATGTTACAAGTGAAATAATCTTGGTCATAAAGCACGAGATTGCAGAGAGATGAAGGAAGATAATCATATGCCAAATGTCTGTATACCAACTACAACATGGAAAAGGAAAGAAATTCCACACAATGAAAACTGTCAAATAACATTGGTCACTAAAGAATGCAAAGAAGAAGATGAATGGTTCATAGACAGTGGGTGCTCATCTCAAATGACCGAAGATCAAAACAAATTTGTCAGCTTGAAGAAAAAGGGTGGAAATGTTACATTTGGAGATGACTCATCTACTAAAATACTTGGAAAAGGAATTGTAAAGCTTGGAAGTGAAAATGTAAAAGCAAGAAAAGTCCTATTGGTTGAAGATATGAAGCATAATCTCCTCAGTGTTAGTAAAATGTGTGATCAAGGATACACTCTTACGTTTGACTCCCGAAAATTTAAAATTAGAGAAAATAATTCAGGAAGATTGGTTGCAACTGCAACAAGAAGACCGAATAACATATACATCCTAGAAATGAAGAAGAGAGAGAAGATACAAGCCACAGAAAAGGATTCCAAGGAAGAAAATGTCCCAAAGACAAAAAATAAGGATGAAGTATTATTGAGTGCCACTTGTTCAGGGGGAGCAGCCCCAAAGAAGAGAGTTACCTTTTTCCATTAAATTCAGGGGGAGAATCCCTACACTTTGTCATTGATGTCAAAGGGGGAGAGAAATTGGGATCATGATGATAGGGGAAGCATGAGTGTTACCATCAATGACAAAGGGGTAGATTGTTGGAAGTTTAGTTGTTGTCATTGATCTCAACCCTAGTCATGGGTTTTGGACTGCAATATTGATGAAGGTATTTGGACATGAACAACAATGCACATGTAGATACAATGCCCATGGATGGATAGTATACATCATGTTCTTTCTGGTGGTATATAGCACATCACGTGGATCCTCATGGTTGAGGATAAATGAATTTTTGAAGATGACAAAGTGAATTGAAGAAGGAAGTACATGTAGGCCCTGAAGATAATTAAAGAACAGAATTACAAAATAAGAAAGTGTCAGGTCGACCCTAATGTTAAAAGGAAGTGAAATGAATGGTATTAAAAAATATCATTATACATTCATTTTATACAAAAGTCAAATTTAAGAGGAAATCAGAAGTAAAGAAGGTCGGATTTCAAGGGAGGATGAAGTCTTTTGGTGATGTGTTCTAAGGTATGTTATTTTCAAGTCAGCTTACCATTTTTTCTATAACGTTTTTTTTCTAGAATGATTCATATGGTGAACCTGCTATGGTATTTATAAGACATATCAAGGTACCTGTGGTAAAAGTTTCATATATTGATTCACTATAGTTATCGATATACACTCTATGGAAGATAGGGTTTTTGACCAGTCCTGAAGCTAGTCAATAAACAGGTGTTCCAGGTAAAAAAGTCATAACTTCTTCATAGAGAATCCAACTAAAGTGGGACAAATTGCATTACAAAGAGTACAAAATTTTTTTTCTTGTGTACAAGTTTCAGAATCGTATGTTAAATATTGAGTGCGGGGCATTCTATACAAGTTCAGTCTCCTAAATAAACTAGAATTGAACAAAGTCTACCATTCTCTCTATAACTTGTTTTTCTATGGAAGGAAGGGGCAAGGATGGAGAGTTAAATCCTCTCTTGATATTGGAGTACTATATATTCCTCTTGGATTTTTATCCCTACTTTTACATTTGGAAGCTGTAGCTACCTTTGGAAGTCATTACTTCCCTTGAACAATAACTATTGATTATTTCTCATATATTGTGCATGGTGTGTTGTGGTGTATTGGTGTAACTCTTATACTAGTGTTCATTTCTCATTGGATATAGTTGAATGGTTTAAGTATAAGTTGAAAAAGGTTTTAAATTGCACTTGATATTGATTCACCCCCTCTCAGTATCAACATTCCTTACATATCCAAGGGCCAACACACCATACATGATGATGGATTCAAAATTGTGTGGGTTGTAGATGTAGTTGAAGGAACTTCTAGACTTAGGGCTTGTTAGGCCCATTATTTCACCTTAGGGTGCACCAATAATATTTTTCAAGAATAAGGATGGTTCCTTATGATTTTTCATAGATTATAGGGATTCGAATAGAGACACAATGAACAATAAGTCCCTAATACCTAGAATTGACAATCTCTTCGATCAAATGAAAGGAGAAGTGAGTTTTTCAAAAAATAATATGCGATTAGGTTATTACTTTTTAAGGATTAAGGAAGGTTACATTCCTAAGACCACCTTCCGAACTTACTTTGGCCACTACAAGTTCATAGTGGTGCCATTTGGTTTGATGAATGCACCAGTTGTATTCATGAGCCTCATGAATGGTGTATTATTAAAGTACTTAGACCACTTTTTAAAGGTCTTTCTAGATGATATTTTCATCAATTCTAGGAATAAAAGAGAACATGAGGAACAATTATAGTTAGTGTTGTCATGCTTACAAGAAAACAAGTTGTATGATAAGTTGTTGGAATGATCTTTCTTTCATAAGCAGATTCACTATTTTGTAGAAGGAATTTTGGTGATCATGGAAACGGTGATGGCCATAATGGATTATCTACTGCCAAAAAATTATCATCAAGTGTGAATATTCATGGGGATAGTTGGATATTATCAAATTTTTTGGGAAGGGTTCTCAAAGATTGAAAAACCCATCACTATGCAAGGGAATCAAGTATGAGTGGACCAACAAATTTGACACTTCATTTTTTGAGCTTAAGAAATTACTAACTAGTGTTCCAATCCTACAAGTGTCTAATATGGATGAAGACTTCACAATCTACACAAATGCCTCAAAAAAAGGGTTTGGAATTATGTTAATTAAATATAGGTAAGTAATAGAATATGTGTTTAGGAATTTGAAGCAACATGAGGAGATTTATCCTACACATGAATTAGAGTTGGAAAGTGTGATGCTAGCTCTAAATATTTGGAGGAATTATCTTGTTGAGTGAATAATTTGGCTCAAAATAGATCATTAAATATTGAAGCATCTATTCACTCAAAGGGATTTGAATGTCAGGAAGAGATGATGGAGTGAATTCAAGAGAGTAATATTTTGAAATTTTGTACATCAAGAAAAAGGAGAATGTGGTGGCAGATGCCCAAAATAGAAGTCCATGGATCTTCTCCCTAGTGCCATTAAAATTTGATATGAGGGAGCACATATTGGGACTAATTATTGGAGATATTTGGTACTTAAAGGTTACTTCAACACTTTGGAATGGGAGGTAGTTTGAGAAAAATTTCGAAGGATATGTCTTTGAAGAAGATGGATTGTTAATATTTCAAGGAAGGATGTACATTCCCGAGAGAGGAGATATTCAAAGAACTAACCTCATGGAAGCCCATAGAGAACTTTACTATGTGCATCCTAGTGTGAAGAAGATGTATGCAGACATGAAGAAACTTTTCTTCTAGGTGTTTGTAACACACCCATGATGGGGCATAAAAATTTTCTCTTTTCTTAAAGGATAGATTCTCTATTGATGGTTTCTAATTTGGAAATTCGGGCAACTAGTCCGACCTCCTGGTCAAGGATCCCCGATTTTGAAGCCAAATGACTCCCTGAGACCCTAATGGTCTCTCTCTGTAATTAAACACAGACTCTTTCGACTTCTAGGTGCAAGTCTAATGGTACCCACAACCTTCCATTCGCGTTTGGGGAATCTATGAGTTTGGGTGCTAGCCCCTTTTCTGATAATCCCCTCCTTGAGGTGAACTAGGGTGATAACCTCCCACAAACACACAATTGCGGGTGTGGCCAAAGGAGGTTTGAAACCAAACTACCTTTTGTCCGACAATTCTCCTTGAGTCTCCACATGTCCTTTCTTCAAAACCATGGTTTGGATTTCTACTTGGCCTCAAATTTATAAAGTTCACGCATATTTGATCCCTGCAATGCTATGGGACCATCGATCTCATGATCTTGACGGTGCCTCTAAATTGATGGGACAAATCTATCCCTTTCAAGGCTATGGATCAAATCTGACCTCTTTCAAATCAATGGATGTGATTTGTTTCAGAATTCTAGACTTCGGAATTCTCAAGTCTCAAACTTACCTTTCTTCTGTATGTCAATCTTTCAGAGTCGATGATTTGCAGACACTTGTCCTTCTCAATTAGTGGCTCTACCTCTCCTTCGAGGGTTTGACCTTTCAACTATATCAACGGTCTTGCAACCCTTTTCTTGATCAACGATCAAGATTTCCTTCAGGTCTTCGGACTTCTGAGATATCAAATCTCAAACTTCACTTCCCCTCGAAGTAAGTGGATTCTTGTTGTGTGTCCACTTGAATCGGACGGTTGAGGCTTGCTTCGAGTCTTTACCTGAAATCTATGGATTTATGCCACCTATCTTCTTGATCTGATGGCTATGAATTAATTCAGGACTTTCTCTGGAATCAACCGATCTACACCATGTCTCTTCTGGATCAGACGGTCCAGATTCACCTTGGACAATATGATGCTTGAGATTTAATTTGGATGATATAACGACTAAGATCTACTTCAGATGATCAAACAATTGAGATTTACTTCAACTCTCTGGCTCTCCAGACTTCGAGAGTCTCAAATCTCAACTGAAAACTCTTGAACAGATTTCTCTAGAGTCCACAATCCATCACCACGCGTCCCTATGGATCTGGCGATCTAGATTCACTTCAGGTATTCGGGGTTTAGGAATCTCAATTCTCAACTGAAACCCTGGTGTGATTAAACCATATCTTGCAATATATTAATGTGTGTCCTCTAGAAATAAATGACCCTTGTCTCCTTTAGGACTTCGTCCTTCGAAGATATCAGATCTCATTTTTCCTCACTCTTTGTTTCTCCCGGAATGATTTTACCCCGATTCTGTGATCTGATGACATGTGTCCTCCCGCAAATTAATGGTTCTCGGCTGCCTCGACTGTTTGGTCTTCGGTGATTTCAAACTCTTCTCCTTCACGTTCTCCCAGAGTGCTTCCACCCAGATTTCACGATCTGTCACCATGTGTCTCTGTGTATATAATGGTCTAGAGACCTTTGTCTCTTTAGATCTTTGGCCCTTCGGCTCTTCGACACTTCAGAAGTTTCAAACTCTTATGCACCCATTTCTCTAGAGTGATTTTTCCTGAAATACACAATCTTCGGACACGTATCTAGCTAGAAATTAATGACCAGGATTTATTTCGGTTGTATGTCCTCCTCCTTGTCCAAAAAACTCCAAAGTTGTGGCTCTTACACCACATATCAACCCTGAAATTGGACGGTTCCAATTGACTTAGAAACTTCAGGACTTCGCAAGTTCGCTCTCCTGTTCACTTTCAAAGGTTTAGGCCTAGTGACCTTTCCTTGGGATCCAATGACTGTTGGTCCTTGCACTCAAATCTGATGGCCCAGATCTGATCTCCTCATGCACTCTCTTCTAATTTTTTGGACGTGCATCCCAACAATCCATATCTTTCACATTCTTGATCCAACGATCACTATTGTTCATCCTACTGAGCTTTCACTTTCTTCCTTGAATTGGAATATTTCAGATGTTTTGAAGGTATCGACCTTCGATTTACTTCCTGTGAGCCCTAATGTATGGGTCTCAACTTCTTCTTCCCTCCTGAGCTTATGAACTTGAATCAAGTTTGCCTCTTGGACCTCATCTACACTTCTGAAAGCGCTAGTCTCTTATGAGCTTGGTCCTTAGGTAATTTTGAACTCCCACGTACTCCTTGTGTTAATATGCTCACGTCAAATCGACGGTCCATGACCTTCCTCAATCCAATGGTCTGGATCACATCACAACTTTGGGTTTCAAAAGTTTAATCGCACCAACACGCAATTCTCCCATCACGCGAACTCCGCACTCATAGATCTGATGGTCAAGATGGGTCCTGATAGATCCTTGGATCCATGGTCTATATCACATCACAACTTTGGGTTTTGTAGGATCCATCCCCTTCACGATGATTACCAGCATTCATCGGTATTGCAAAGACTAAAGGAGTCGAGGCATTAACGCCTATGCTCCTTCTTCCAATCTAGCGATCGTGACAGACCTTGGATCCTCTCGAAAGGTCTCTTCCGTTCATATTCCAAACCAAAGGATATTCCATTTCGATACTTTAATCTCACTATCCTTCCTGAGCTTTGTCAGTTATGAATGATTTAAGAGTGTTGCACTCTTTCTCCTGAACTTAACACTTAGAAGGGTCTTCTACACAACTCTAGCACTCCTTCATCAAGTCCAGAACTTAAGTGGTTCTCAGTCTTTGCCTGCCTCGTAGAGAGCCTATGAATATCTGCACTACCTCTCTAAAGCTTAACAAACTCCGTCCTCCAAGGGACTCAAAACGAGTAGGAGGGTCGACAGGCATACATGAAACTATGCCCACGGTCGACAAACTCGCAGTTCATGGCTCTGGCTTAAGCCACCATAGGATGCAAGCATTTACAAGTATAAAAACATGTCCAATTCATACAATTTCCTACTTGCCTAATTACACAATCAAGAAGACACAAAAAGGGTACAGTATAAATCATTAAGAAAACATATCCATCCCTGCAACTTTCATAGGATATCCAACTTTAATTCATCGTACCACTTAAATACATAAGATATGTGATTACTTATCTATTACAGGTGGTAGCCAACTAAGTGACTGTGAGTGTTCATCCTTCCACCTGACCATAGGCTCAAAGGGATTCATTCTTAGAATTCTCTCCACCCCCGTGCCAAGACATTATATCACCAGGGAACTCTCGCAATTCTCAAGGATTCTTTCTCTATTTCAACTTCCACTCAGGTTTTGTTCTCTACAAACTTTCAGAGATTTCTTTCTCTGTTATGGCCCTGGGTGAGGTTTATCAGATTCTCATTTGGCATCAAGCTCGCGGCCTTCTGTTCCTCCTCTACTAGAGAGATCTACGCATTCTCCTTACTGATTTTTATCATATCTTTTCCCCAGGATGGTTCTCAACCCATCCTATTCCTTCTATCAGAAGGGAACTTAGGTCAACTTGATCTGTCATACCCAATGGTACTTTGAGCTAATATTTTGCAGTTAGACCATGCTCCCATTCATGGGAGTGGTTGATAACTCAGCCACTGGTCATTTCTTCATTAATTTGTTTCGATCCTTGGGATCTGAAGGAGATTTATTATCCCCATCAAGGGAAATTTGGGGTTATTTGATATAATGAACCCTCTCTTATAGTTTTCACATTCTTTCCTCTAGTGATATCATGGCTAGTACTTTCAAGGATTCACCCCCAGAGTCAGTTATTAGCAACTCAAATAATAATACATTTACACTGTCCACATGCCTTAGCATGGTAATCCTATTTTATTATTAATTACAAGTTGGGGGAAACAGGGGTGTTACAATTCCCTTCCCCTTAAAGGAACACCATCCTCAGTGTTCTTTCTCAAAAACACTTGTCATGCCTTTCTCATTCAGGTGTTTCATAAATATTGATCCTTCTTACTCGGTCAGGTCCTTTTTCATACCTTAAATCTTGGTCACCTACTTTCAATAATTCTTGGACAACAAGAACATTAATCATAGTCTTACACGAAAACATTGCATAAAATTTCTAGGAAAATTTCATAATCTTATCACAATAATTATCTATGCAGTTTGTGGATTTGTATCCACATGGTTGTTTTGTTATCCAATCTCATTGTTTTTCCTTGACATACCCATTGGGTGCATGATCCCCATCAATATTTTACAAGAACTATCGAGGTTTCATCTTCCTTGTAGTCACTCACCCTCCAGGCTCAGGCTCAGGCATCCCCTTCTCTATTATACAGTCCCTCGGGTGATCCATCTTTCCTTGCCAAGGTTTTCTCGCACAGGAAGAACTACCCATCATATGCATGATCCCAATAGTTTAAAATAACTATCATGGTATCCTCCTCCTTTTGGTCACTCACCCTCCAGGCCCAAGCTCAGGCATCCCCTTCTCTACTATACAGTCCCTTAGGTGATCCATCTTGCCCCGCCAAGGTTTTCTTGCACAGAAATAATTTTAGAGACTCTATCGAGCCTTACAGTCAAGGCATCCCTCAGACTTTCTCTATCGAGGCATCCCTCCGACTTCCGTTACCTCAACACAACATATTCTAGGTGATCATGGCTTACCATGAGGTTCTCATGGCTTATCAGTAGCCATTTTTCATTCTTTTACAACTTGACATCCTTCTGAATCAGCTAAATTTAGGGACGAAGGTTACTCTCCTTCTCCCGATACCATAATATATAGGGACAAAGGTTACTCTCCTTTTCTCGATACCGTAATAGATCGAGACGAAGGTTACTCTCCTTCTCCCGACACAGAAATAGTTAGGGACGAAGGTTACTCTACTTCTCTCGACTCAATCATAGATAGGGACGAAGGTTACTCTCCTCCCGAGTCATTCTCTATTTCATGCGATCGGATTATACTCTTTCTCATAGTTCTCCCTCGAACCCGAGAGCTCAGTTTCTCATCTCTGCACTTCTTCACAGATCTTTCCCTTTCACCTATATCATAGGTATACAGAAATTCATGAGACATCATAAATTTTTCAATTCAAAATTTTATTGTAAATATGTCACCTATAGATTTCAAATTCCACATTTTATTTCCATATTTGTTCCACACAAGAACCAGATTCATAATTATGGGACTTTCCTTCCCATATAGGTTTAGCTCAGTAGGAAATTGGTCTTCCTTATGGGCTTACAATGCTGCCATATCCAAGACCTCTTTGTTTCTTGCACTTTCAACTTCAATCAACCAAACAAATTGTTAGCTTTTCCATGCACATACATTTTTATTGCACCTTTACAACGTCATCACAAACAATTTCAGAATTGTGCATACTAACAATCAAATTCACTTTCTCAAAAAGGAAATACCATTCCTTGCAGTTTGGCTCAATAGGCAATTGGTCTTCCATATGGGCTTACAATACCACCATATCCAAGACCCATTTCCTCCCTACAATTCATTCTTTACACTGCCAAACGAATTGTTAGTCTCTCATGCATCCATGTATATATATATATATATATATATATATATATATATATATATATTCAAAACCATGCATACTAACAGTTCATTGCATCTATATAAACATAAAAAGGGAATCTCATTCCTTTCCTATGCCTCATTTCAATGTACCAAACCTTTCAAAACGTAATTCAACATTTCAAAGGTTTTAACAAATGTGCCAATTATTCATGGCCACATTCATACCCAATGCACTCTTGCATTGTTTTCAAGTTCGTCACACTTTATGACCGGTTCTTGGCCATGGTGTGTTGGAATTTAACCAACCTTTTTCTCATATGGCTTATTCATTTTCCTTCATTCTTACAGCAGGACCATACTGCCTACTATAGGTCGATCACAATCCCAAATTAGTACACATGAACTCAAAAGTTTCACATGAATGCCTTTATGCATTCCTTGATTGGTCAATGCATTCATGACATATCAGTTCATGAATTCTTCCAAGGGTTACAAACAATGTTTACTACCAGAGGTTCATACCTCCATCATTCAGGTTCTCCTTCCTTAATCATACCTTACTTGGGTACCCAAGGCATATAACTGCCTTTCACAAGTTCATGCATAACACTGAGACAATAAAATATTTCAGAAGGGGTTCTTACCAAATCCCTTCATACCTTGTGCCACATAGGCACAAATATCTTTATACCGGTTCTTGGCTACTAGCACCCTCTTTTTGATTTTTAGCTCATCAACAATGCCTTATGGGGACTTTTACAACCCTGTCAACAATCTTTCAACCAGAGCCTTCTCCTGGTCATCCTCTACTTGAGGTTTCCCATCATTGGCAACTATCTTCCTCAATAGCTCCAATTCCTTTCTATGAATAGCATGCATCATCATAGTCACAATTACATTAGTTGTAATATTAAACCAAATTCTTATATCATAGCATTTGAATTCATAAAACATCTTCAAAATGTCCTAGCATATCTTTATGCACTTCATCACATTATCCTCAAATGTTTCCACAAGTGCAACACAAACAGATTTCGATTGTATCTTCAACAATACAATCCTTATCACTATGGTGTCAAAACCTTTTTACTTTCATTAGCATACCATATTTCTCATCCAAGAGAAAACATAATACTTAGCAAGGAAAGAATTGAGGACTCCCCCTTTCTTCCAACTCTTTTTACACCGCCTGGGACTTTTCAACCCTGTCGAATTATCTCTAAGGTCTCACTACCTTTTCTTAATCATGGCTTCAACCAGGCCTATTTAGTTAAACATACTCATTTATTCATTTAATCATACTCAAGGGGTTTACTTGCCTTTTACCAACTATACTAGTTTCCACAACTGTTCTTTTAATCCTACAGCTCTGTTAAAAAATTTAGGGTTCTTAGGGTGAGGAAAGTGTTCCTCCTTTTCTCCCCCTTTACTTATGAAATCTACTTATTATTGTGATCTTTCTACTCTTTTCTTGAGCATCCCTAGGTTAGTCTCATCCTAACTCTTAGGATACATCAGCATGCTTTAATAGAAAAATATTTTTCCCATAATGAATCATGAACCTGTGCATCCTGCATGTTACCCTTCAGTTATCAAAATGGTAAAGATTCATTATTAGTATTCTATTCATTACATGATGTTTCTCAAAATGTAATCCATGATTCTAGTATATATATATATATATATATATATATATATATATATATATATATATATATATATATATATATATATATATATATATATATATATATATATATATATATATATATATAT
>ML788081.1:249515-273520 GCA_009831015.1 Picea engelmannii
GTCTTCTTGATATGATGGCTATGAATTACTTCGGGACTTTGTCTGAAATACAGCGATCTGTGCCATGTCTCTTCTGGATCAGATGATCCAGATTCACCTTGAACGATCTGACGGTTGATATTTACTTCGGATGATCGGATGGTTGAGATTTACTTTGGCTCTCCGAACTTCGGGAGTCTCAAATCTCAACTGGAAACTCTTGAACAGATTTCTCTAGAGTCCACGATCTGTCACCACACATCCCTCTGGATCTGGAGTTCTAGATTCACTTAGGGTCTTCGGGGTTCGGGAATCTCAATTCTCAACTGAAACCCTGGTGTGATTCACCCAAAGCTCGTGATCTATTAACATGTTTCCTCTCTAAATCAACGTCCCTTGTCTCCTTCGAGACTTCGGCCTTCATAGATCTCAGATTTCAGTTTTCCTCACTCTTTGTTTCTCCTAGAACGGTTTTACCTGGAGTCTACGATCTGATGACATGTTTCCTCCCACAGATCGACCGTTCCTGACTACTTTGGTTGTTTGGGCTTCAGTGATTTCAAACTCTTCTCCTTCACATTCTCCTGGAGTGCTTCCACCTGGAGTTCATGATCTGTCGCCACATGTCTCTCTAGATCTAATGATAGAGACCTTTAGTGTTGGCAAAGGGGCAGACCTAGGGTTCAATGCTTCAACAACGCACCAACAAAAGCCTAACTACGAACCCTTTCGAAAACACCTGCAAAGCAGATGAAGTCTCACCCAAGGTAGAGGCAAGGGGGGTTACAGGACTCAAGTGTCTACAACCTATCTAGGACATAGATCTGTGATCACAATACTTAACATAGCACTTAGCAATTAACATTCATTATTCATTTAACCCTTATTCACATCGCAGGTTAAACCCTTGTTACAAAACATCACAGTATTACCTAATATCTAACCATATCTAACTATTAGCACACATCATCAGAGTAGATATAACATTCATTCATACATAAATCACTTGAGCATAAATGGATTTAATAAATTAAATACATAAACAACATAGCACAAAGCACATCGACACGGGATATACGTGGTTCACCCCAGTGTGGGGCTACGTCCACCAACTCTTCTTCTTCTTTATTAGTCTCCTTCAATCTTCTTACATGAACAGATCCACCAAGACAACTCTGCATAGGACAGGAGATCTTCATGCACCTCGCAAGATCCTCCTTCCCTGAGTTTGGTCCAAGCATAGAGCCTTTACACATTTTTTGAAGTACTTACTAAACACTTGCACTTAGCTCTGCAAGCCTCAACACATCTTCTTGCACATACCTAACATTAGAAATAAGCCATCGGCCTAGTAGGTCTTCAATCACACATATATCCCCTTATTACATCTCCTAGCTACTTATTTATACATTACAAAAAGGGACTAAACATGGGTAAGACCCATGGGCTGACATCCCATACCCATTACATAAACCCTAAAACCAAAAAATCTCACAAAAAGGGTGATATCCCACGATCTTCACTTCGTCTGGGTGCTCCTTCTTCGACCAGCCTATCGAAGTCCCAAAAATGGTCAAACACGACCAACATTTCCACAAAACTTGGTCGAGGGCCAACAAGCCCCCAACGCTCACTTGTGACTCGTCTCGAGTCACTCTGATCTGGGCAATACTGCTTCAAAGGCCTCTTTCTTAGCTCAAGCTACCTCGACTTGCTGCTTTGCCAGAGCCTCCTACTTGACGAACTCCTGAATGAATTTTCGGTGACAAACCCTTCCAGGTGCTACGACCACCTGGTCTAGTTGTGATCCT
This sequence comes from Picea engelmannii, assembly GCA_009831015.1. Lineage (NCBI taxonomy): Eukaryota > Viridiplantae > Streptophyta > Pinopsida > Pinales > Pinaceae > Picea > Picea engelmannii. The sequence goes on from ML788081.1 coordinate 251,306, forward strand.
TGTCCCTCGATTTATTCAAAGAGGGTGCAAGCTTTGTCCTGCACCATATAGAGTCATTGTGTCACCTCCATCACTCTACTCTAGATAGCAGTGACCTTTTGTTGAACTACACGCTACTCCTGTGATATCTTCATCTTCTCAATGACTGTAAGTTGATTCACCTATGCTTGCACTATCAATGCCTGCTTCTTCACCTCTTGAAGTTGTGCCTCCAATATCCTCAGCTCCAAGTCTTCTGCAAGGAGCTCATAGGTCTGCACACTTCGGTAACTTAATTGCTTGCATTCTGAAGCCAATGCCTTGATTCTTTCTACAGTGCTCCTATCAGTTTCTTCCCTTTGATATCGCACTTCTTGTGGAGTGCTCGACACTACTTGCAATTCCAGCTCTACTACTCTTGTTTGAAAATATTGAATTGATTCAGTGAGCTTCCCCACTTGGCTCTCAGTTGTCTCTTATTCTATCTGAGCCAATCCTGGCATAGAGTGAAGTGCTCTAGTTATTTCTTCTCTAACCCCAATCTTCTTTGCGAACAACTGTTCTTTTTCTTTTTGGATATGCTCTATGTCCTCTTCAAACTTTGCCTAGAGTTCATCTTTCTCTTTTTGCACAACCCGACATTTCTCTAGGGCTTCCTCCAACAAATTGAAAAGCCTCAATCAATACGATTCCATCTGTGATGGCATGGTCTCAACGATCTCATGGCGATATTTTCCGCAATAACTATGTTTCTAACCGTTCTGGAGCGTCGTTCTAACTGTTGGGATGCCTCCAATGGTCATATAGATTCGCGAAGTCGAAGTTCTCTTATGAATTGTTCTTCTATTCCGACGATGTTCAATTTATGCAAGCCTGCTTCCTACGAAGTCTTCACTGGAACCTCCTGTAGTATTTATAACTTAGATTTCTTCTTACTGAGTTTTCTGGCCTTCTTCCCTGTGATCTGAGTTTCTGGATTCCTCTTTCCATTCGTATTCTTATCTTCTCTTAGCGTAGTAACTTCACACTACAGATGTTCTCTCAAAAGTTTCGCACGCAATATCTCTTCTCTTACTACTTATGGGATAGGTTCTCTTCTCTCCTGCATGGATAGGTTCTTTAAGACTTCTTGTGTTCTTTTAGATTTGATAGCTAAGTATTTGGTCCTTAGTTGCTTCAACTTGTCCTCTTGTTCTTCTATTAGTCATGCTATTTTCTTGGCTATGAATTCCCTTAATTCTTGATTCTTCTATTATGTGGCTTCCTCTTTTTCTTTCCTTCGAATCTGATCTTTCTCAATCCAAGTATTTCCTAACAAAATTGCAAAAGGAGCGTTGTTCTCAAAAAACTTAACGACCTCAAAGTCTTCTTCAGTCGATGTTCCATGGGAAATCATAGATACATCAGTAAGTCTTACACATAGGGTTATCATATTTCCTTTAAACAATCCTATCCCTCCTAATGAAGGAATCATAGCAGGCTTTTCCAAAATTTCCAAAGTATGTTCTGGCATAACGTTCACCCGTGTTTCTTCATCCAAAACACAGTCAAAGTCGAAATATCCTATTCTTGTTTCTATGCACTCCTCTTTTAAGATCTCTGGTAAGCTGATGTCTCTATGATCATTCAGAGTTTCTTTCATATGCAATAATATAGCCTCTGATTTTTTCTGGTGCTCTAGTACATCCTTATTCTCTTGACCTTCTTTAGATTTTTCTTGTCTCAAGTTCATCTTCTCAACTTTAGCAATCATTGTAGGGAAATCCAAAACCTCATGACCAACAACTTTACAACAAAGACAAGTAGGACCTCTACCAGGGAATTCTTTAACAAGATGTCTCGGTCTTATGCAATTATAACACAGTGTCAATCCTCTCTTTCTCTTAAATGATCCCCAACCTTTCCTGTACTGCACACTGGGATCACAGTGATAAACTTGCAATCTAAAAAAATTCTTTCTAGGGTCCTGCATCCATTTGTTAGTCCAAAAATTCTTTCTATGCATAGAAATAACATATCTTCCACTATCTCTATCAGATCTATTCATATCAAATCTTCTTTCTTATAGTTTTTCCCTATTCGTAGGACCAAATCTATCAAACATACCTAGATCCATACTTTTGAAGCAAAAATTTCCACTTTTCTTACCTTTACCAGAGCACAAAGCTTTAAGATCTTACCTCTTTTCTTCAGATCCAGTCTTCTTTCTTAGCACAAAGATTTACAGGTCAAGTAGAATACTATGCACTACAACAACAGATCTACGCACAGAGCTTTCTCTTTTCTTCATTTCCCATCAATCATAGTTTCAGGTCCCGACAACGGAAACATTTGTTGGCACAAGGTCAAACCCAAGGTTCAATGCTTCAACAACGCACCAACAAAACCCTAACTATCAGACCTTTCAGAAACACCTGTGAAGAAGATGAAGTCTCACCTGAGGTAGAGGCAAGGGGGTTTTAAGGACTCAAGTGTATACAACCTAGCTGGGACACAGATCTGTGATCACAATACTTAACAAAGAACTTATCAATTAACATTCATTAGTATTTTAACCCTTATTCACATTGCAGGCTAAACCCTTGTTACAGAACATTGCAGTATTACTCAGTATCTAAGCATATCTAACCATTAGCACACAACATCAAAGTAGATATAGAATTCATTCATACATAAAGCACTTGAGCATCAATAGATTTAAGCAATTAAATACATAAACAACATAGCACAAAGAACATCGACACGGGATATATGTGGTTCACCCCAGTGTGGGGCTACGTCCACCAACTCTTCTTCTTCTTTATTAGTCTCCTTCAATCTTTTTACATGCACAGAGCCACCAAGCCAACTCCGCATTGGACAGAAGATCTGGACACACCTCGCCAGATCCTCCTTCCCCGAGTTAGGTCCAAGCATAGAGCCTTTACACATTCTGTGCACAAAGTACTTACTAAACACTTGGACTTATCTCTGCAAGACTTAACACATCTTCTTGCACATATCTAAAATTAGCACTAATCCATCAATCTACTAGGTCTCCAATCACATAGATCTCCCCTTCTTACATCGCCTAGCTACTTATTTATACATTACAAAAAAGGTCCTAAACATGGGTAAGACCCATGGGCTGACATCCCATACCCGTTACATAAACCCTAAAACCAAAAAATCCCGCAAAAAGGGCAAGATCCCATGATCTCTGCTTCGCCTGGGTGCTCTGTCTTCGACCAGCCTATCGAAGTCCCAAAAATGGTCAAACACGACCAATGTTTCCACAAAACTTGGTTGAGGGCCAACATTCAGCTCTTCGACTCTTCATCCCTTCGGTGCTTCGGCTCTACGACACTTCGAGAGTTTCAAAATATTATGAACCCATTTCTCCAAAGTGATTTTACCCAAAATACACAATCTCTCAACACATATCCACCTGGCGATCAACGACCAGGATTTAATTCAGATGTTTGTACTCCTCCTTGTCCACAAACCTCCAAAGTTATGGACCTTACGCCACATATCAACCCTGACGTTGGACGATTACGATTGACTTCGGAACTTCAGGACTTCGCAAGTTCGCTCTCCTATGTACTTTCAAAGGGTTAGGCCTCCTGCACTTTCCTTGGGATCCAACGACTGTTTGTCCTCGCACTCATATCTAATGACCCAGATCTGATCTCCTCCCACACACTCTTCTAATTGTCTGGACACGGATCCCAGCAGTCCAGATCTTTCACAGTGCTCGATCCAATGGTCATTGTTGCTCCTCCTCATGAGATTTCGCTTTCTTCCCTGACTTGGAATATTTCATATGTTTCGAAGGTCTCTACCTTAGATTTAATTCTTGCGATCTCTTATGTATGGGTCTCAACTTCCACTTCCCTCCTGATCTTACGAACTTGAAACAAGTTCACCTCTTGGATCTCATTTGCGCTTCTGAAATAACTAGTCTCTTCTGAGATTGGTCCTTAGGGAATTTCAAATTCCCATGTACTCCTTGCGTTAATATAATTTTTTCAGATCGAAGGTCCACAACCTTCCTCGATCCAATGGTCCATATCACATCACAAATTTGGGTTTCAAAATTTTAATTACACCAACGCGTGATTCTCCCATCATGCGAAATATGCACTCACAGATCCGACAGTCAAGGTGGGTCCTGATAGATCCTTGGATCTACAGTCTATATCACATCACGACTTAGGGTTTTGTAGGATCCATCCCCTTCATGATGATTACCAACATTCTTTTATCTTTCGAAGACTGAAGGAGTCGAGGCCTTAACACCTATGCTCCTTCTTTAACACCCGCGCTCCTTCTTCCAATCTAGCGGTCGTGACAGACCTTGAATCCTCCCAAAAGGTATCATTTGCTCATCTTCCAAACCAAAGGATATTCCCTTTCGATACTTGAATCTCGCTATCCTTCCTGAACTTCATCACTTATGAAGGATTTAAGAGCATTGCGCTCTTTCTTCTGAACTTAACACTCAGAAGGGGCTTCTGCACAACTCTTGCGCTCCTTCATCAAGTATATAACTTAAGTGGTTCTCGATATCTGCTTGCCTCGTAGAGAGCCTGTGAATATATGCACTACCTCTCTTGAGCTTAACAAACTCCATCCTCCAAGGGACTCAGAATGACTAGGAGGGTCAATAGGCATACATGAAACTATTCCCAAGGTCGATGAACTCGCAGTTCATGGCTCTATCTTAAGCTACCACAGGACGCAAGCATTTACAAGTATAAAAACACGTCCAATTCATACAATTTACTACTTTCCTAACTATGAAATCAAGCAAACATAAAAAGTGTATCGTATAAATCATTAAGAAAACATATCCATCCCTGCAACATTCATATGATATCCAACTTTAATTCACAGTACCACTTAAATACATAAGATATGTGATTACTTAAACAGTAGCCAACTAACTGACTATGGGTGTTCTTCCTTCCACTCGACCATATTCTCAGACGAATTCATTCTTATCACTCTGGCCACCCCTGTGCCAAACCATGATATCACTAGGGAACTCTCACAGTTCTCAAGGATTCTTTCTCTATTTCAGCTTTCGCTCGGGTTTTGTTCTCTACAAACTTTCAAAGATTTATTTCTTTGTTATGGCCCTAGGAAAGGTTTATAATATGCTCACTTGAAATAAATCTCACAACCTTTTGTTCCTCCCCTGTTGGAGAGATCCGCACATTCTCCTTACCGATTTTTATCATATATTTTCCCCAGGATGGTTTTCGACCCATCATGTTCCTTCTATCAGAAGGGAACTCGAGTCATCTTGGTCTTTCATACCCAATGGTACTTCGAGCTGACATTCTACAGTTAGAGCATGTTCCCATTCATGGGAGTGGTTGATAATTCAACCACTGTTCCTTTCTTCATTAACTGGTTTCTCTCCTTGGGATCCGAAGGAGATTTATTATCCCCATCAAGGGAAATTTGGGGTGATTTGATATAATGAACCCTCTCATATAGTTTTCACATTCTTTGCTCTAGTGATATCATGGCCAGTACTTTCAAGGATTCACCCCCACAATCATTTATTGGCAACTCAAACAATAATACATTTACACTGTCCACATGCCTTAGCATGGTAATCCTATTTTATGATTAATTACAAGCTGGGGGAAATAGGGGTGTTACAGTGTGCATGAAACATGGTGTAGTCTATTTTGTAACTAAGCATCTTAAGTGTCACCATTTAAAGGATAATCATCACCACCTTGTAGGAATCCTACAACCACATGACATTCTTATGGACAAATGGGAAGTCATTTCTATGGATTATGTTGTGGGATTCACACTTATGTTGCAAAAGAAGAATGTCATTTTGGTTATAGTTGATAAACTGGTCCAAAGTGCACATTTCATTCCATTCAAAGACACATATGATGTTAGTGATGTGGTGAGAGTGTTTATAAGTGGAGTTATTCATATTCATGGGTTACATAAGTACATCATTTCAGATAGAGAATATTTGTTTGCATCCATGTTTTGGACAATTTTGCACTCAACATTGGGGATCTAGTTGAACCTGAGAACAACGTATCATCCTAAAATAAATGGGTAGATGGAAAGAGTGAATCAAGTATGGAAGTAGGCTTATGATGTATGTTATGGATAACCAAACCCATTGGGAAAAATATCTACCTTTGGTGGAGTTTGATTACAATAAAAGTTACCAACGCTCAATTGGGATTCCTTCTTATCAAGCTCTATATGGAAGGCTATGCAGGACACCATTGTGTTGGGAAAGTTTAGAGGATCGAGTAACAATAGGACCATGATTGATTCAAGAAATAGAGGAGAAGGTGATTCATATTAGATAGTGGTAAAAAAAAGGTGTTGGTGATTGGATAGGTATAAATGTTATGTTGATGCACATAGGAATGACCCAATTTGTGACGTAGGAAATTAATTTTTAATTCTTATCAGGCCTAATTAGAGTACCATTAGTTTTGGAAAGGGGACAAATTTGTCACCTAAATCTATAGGGTTGTTTAAATTTTGGGAAAGAATTGGACCAGTTTCTCATCGTCTTGTACTTCCATCCCACTTGCATATAACTCGTGATGTTTTTCATGTATCTATCTTATGACATTATGTTGTTGATGAATGACACAAACTTAATTAGAATAAATTGTAGGTCTCGGATGGGGGAACCATTTTGGTTGAACTATCACACATATTAGACCATAGGGTTCGACAGATTAGACATCGATTGGTGGATAAATTTAAGGTCCAATCGGACAAGTATAGCCTAGGATTTTTTGTCTGGGAGGATGTAGTGACCATTCATCGAGATCATCCCACACTTTTTTTACCATAAATTCCTGATGAATTTTTTGAAAGGATGGGTGTATGTAATGCCCCATTTTGACCTAGGAAGCTAGACTACATTTTGACCTAATTGTATTTCCTTGTTTATACGTAGAAAAATGTTATAACAATAGCACTTCAGTATATGGACATATAGACCTTCATATATGCGAATATGAACAATTAATGTTGATGTGATTAATAATTATATTATGTAATTTACTTCTAGCATGATAATTTTAAATAAAATATTTTGGTACATGAAAACCAAGTTTGAATGATAGGTTTTAATTCAATTAGTGACATGTGTAGGATGAGTAACTATTCAGTTTACATGGTTCTTCTATGAGTAACATGGAAAACACATGTCAATAGTTTTGTGGTTATTCATGATCTTGTGTTGCAAACTAACCTATAGGTTGAATGTGTTATGTGATACCTAGAGAAGTGTGATATTAAAATGGTCGATGTCATGGACATCAAATGATAAATGGTATGATATAAAGTATCATTATGTTATTTTTTCATTGGTTCAAATGAATTTCTATGTGGAAAGTGCAAGTCTTTCAGGTAGCACGGATGCCCAAAATGGATATTCAATGAAAAATCTCTCAGATTAATAACATCAAAGTATGGTCAATGATAGGGTGTTTACCCTAGTTATACAAAGAGGGGTGGAGGTATTTCCCATCGTTTATCCTTCAAAACCTATAGTTTTGGGAGATTTGTGTTTATCCATGCCCCCATAGATATGTGATAGAAACTACTAGTTTCCTGTTAGGTAATCTCGGTCAAGGTAGTTGACACTTCCACTTATAGGTTCTATATGGAGTTAGGTCAACATAGCTAATGCTCTAGTATAGTCTAGCAAAGGAAGGATAGGATCTAGAAGATTGAAGTAGGTTAGGGAGGAAGGGTGATTTAGTGGAGTTGAGTTTTGTTGGGCTTTAGTTATGTAAACTTGGTTCCTAACTTATTCATTTTCTGTTGTAATTCAATTATGGTGATCTAGGTAAATGTTTCATTTCTTTTGAGTTGTTATGATTCATGAATTATTGTTATTATGTTAGTATAAATGATTGATTAATCCATTATGAGAGTTATTGCACTATTGGTTGGTTCTAAGCGTACAAGAATTATTCATTACATGTTATGGTTACTATCATTTGTACTCACATAAGCTATGTATGCATCAACTATGCATACATACCTTGTGCATGTACGCTAATATTACTACAATGTATTAAAATTAATATTATTGTTTGTCAAAGGAGTGTAATGTTTACGTATAAATTAGATTAAATATTTAATGTTATTTATTAAATTATTTAATTTAATTTAATATTTATTTGGATTTAGTGTGTCCAATTGATTTTCTTATTAATAATTAGATTCCTTGTTAAAGAGGAAAAGTTTTTTTTTTTTTTTGTTAGAATCCCTAGGACCTTCTTGAGTAGGAGTAAGGAAATGGAAGTAGAAGCTTAAAAGGAGGACATAGGGAAAATAGAAGAGGTTGGTAAATTTTGAGTAAAAAATATTGGATTGGAGGAGGATAACCCTAGGAAGTGGATAGAAAGCTTGCAACATCAAGCTAGGTAATATGAGAAGGACTTTGAAACCTTCACATATTGTGATAAGGCCATTTAGACTTGGATATATAATTGGGTTATGTTTTCAAGAACTCTAGGCATGTAACTTAAATTAACAATTTTTTTATTAACTTAAATTTATTATAGATCTCATAAACTCGGAGAATTAATTTAGATAGACATTTTGATCATAGCATGGTTAGGTGTTTCTTCTTATATTTGGATTTATTTACAACCTTTATGTTATCATAGTTTGAAGGGTTTATAGTATTTATATTTGATTTTTAAATTCAACTTTATGAAGATCACTATTTAATATATGTTTAATTATAATTATAAATTATATTTAATTATAAAAATAAATATTATAAAAAATTTAATCAATTACTTAAAAAAAATAATAGAAAAGTTGAAAAAATACACAAAAATAACTTTAACAATGACTCTCGTGATTATCAAAGATCATAATATAAATTAGCCATCAAATTTTCTTGGTTGAATTGTGTCATCTTTCCCAAAATACAATACAAAATGTGAAAGAGATGAAAATCTTAAATCTATAAGCTTTTTAATTTAATTTTTAAATATTTATAATACATATACATTAAAAATGCACATGAATACTTCTTAGAACACCACACTGTCAAATATGTGGTAGGATCTCTATTCTTGAGCCTATTGAAACATAATACATATCATGAATACTTCTTAGAACACCACACTGTCAAATATGTGGTAGGATCTCTATTCTTGAGCCTATTGAAACATAATACATATTTGTCTGAATAACAATCTATACACATTATTAAATTATAATGGGTTACATAGCATGCATGACTTAAAAAAATAGTAACTAGTTAAGTTAGATAGAATATGTGTTTTTTAAGTTTAAATGTTATATAATTTGAAAAAAAAAAAATGTGTTTTTTAAGTTTAAATGTTATATAATTTAATAAAAAAAAAATTGCTAATTATTATTGAATTTGATTATATAATTTTTTATTAAATTAAAAATTTTCATTATTAAAATTGCAATTTTAAATTTATAAATCAATTTAACATTTAAATTTTTTTTTTATTACATCTAAATTAAATCATCTCAACGATTAATATTTATGATTCAATAATTCTTTTAAAATTTTAATTATATTTTAAATAAATATAATCAAAACATATATATAAAAAAACAACAATCCAAATCCTAACATATTTAAACATCTTTTTGCTTAATATTTTTTAAATTCATATATTTAACTATTCCTAAAATTCATTTTTAAATTTTGTTAAATTACATCAACATGTCAATTTTTTATTTTTAATATTCTTAAAATTCACCTTTTTTAATTTTATTAAAATACATTAACATATAAAATAAATTTTCTTCACCTTACATGGTGGGCTAGGCTATGAGGTATCACTCATAACTTAATCGGCAACATTAATAATGAACATATAAATTAAATTTTCTTCATCTTACATGGTGGGCTATGAGGGTGTACCTCGTAACCTGATCTGTCAACATTAATAATGAACCAAAAGTTTATAACTGATTTTTACTAGTTGTCATCCATTTTTAAAAATTATTTTTTCTATACTTTAACCAATTTATATTTAAAGACTTAAGTCATCACCATAACAATATCTCATCTAGATAGCTAACTAATAAACACAATTTTTTTGTTATTTTTATTAAAAAATTATTAAAAACTTTGTATTTATTAAAATTTAAGTCATCACCCTAACAATAAACACAATTTTTGTTATTTTTATTTAAAAAATTATTAAAAACTTTGTATTTATTAAAATTTACCATTTTTAAAATTATTTATTTTATATTTTACTCAATTTATATTTAAAAAATTTATATTCATTAAAATTTAAATTTAAATCATCACCATAACAATATCTCATCTAAATAATTAATTAATAAACACAACTCTTATTATTTTTTATTAAAAACTTTATATTTATGTGTATTAAAATTTAAATTTAAGTCATCACCGTAACAATATCTCATCCAAATAACTAATTAATAAACACTAACATAACAATATCCCATCCAAACTAATTAATAAACACAACTCTGGTTATTTTCATTTATAAAAATGAGACCATCCAAAAATAATAACACACCTTCACAAATGAATAATGATCTATGAAATCATACCATCCTAAATATCTACTTATATAAATGAAGCGTTATAATTAAATAAATGATAATTTTTTAATTCACTAAACTTCTTATAAGTTTTCCCCTTTGCTTCATACTTTATGCAAGTCGTTAGAAGCGAATCAAATTTATATTAATAAAATTTTAAAGAACAAAAACAATGCATAAATAAAAGATTCGATTCTAGCCCATTTATTCATCCTTCCAGAAAAAATTCTTTTGAATTGCTGAAGTTTTAATTTAAATATAAAAATTTTATAAAACATATATTTCGAGTATATGCAATCTATACAAGTTTTATGGTTGGCCAGTGGGTAAAACATATATTTTGAGTATATGCAATTTAGACAATTTTATGGTTGGCCACGAAGTGAAAAGCATTTTTTTGGCATTCAAAGTTATGGATACATACATTTATGAATATATGTGAATACCATGAATAATTATTGTTTATGTATTTAATGATGATATATTTTTATTATGTAAATAAAATATTTTGGTATATGGATGTTAGGTTTGAATGATCTGGCATTTAATGTAATTTATAATATGCACATGATAAGTAGTTAGTTGGTTTACATGATTTATCAATGAGTAAGATGGTAATCACATGTCAATAGTTTTGTGGTTATGCGTGATTTTGTGTTGCAAAAGAACGTACAAATTGAAAGGACTATGTGATAGCTAGAGAAGTGTGATATTAAAATGGTCGATGTCATGGACATCAAATGAGAAATGGTATGCTAGAAAGCATCATTTTGTTATTTTTACATTGATTCAAATGAATTGCTATGATATTGGTAAAGTGTGTGGTTTTCAGGTAGAACAACTGCACAAACTAAATATTTTATGACAAAGTTCTTATATTAACAATGTCATAGTATGGTCAATGATAGGATGTTGACCCTAGTTATATTAGGAAGAGTGGAGGTATTTCCCACTGTTTATCCTTCGAAACCTGGAGTTGTGGGAGAGTTGTGTTTACCCACACTCCTACAAATATATGATGGCAACTGCAAGTTTCCTTTAGGGAAAGCTTGCTCAAGATAGTTGGCGCTTCCACTTACAGGTTCTATCTAGAGTTAGGTCAATATAGGTGATTCTCTAGTATAGTCCCTTAAAGGAAGGATAAGATCTAGAAGATGGAAGTAGGTTACGAATGAAGGGTGATTCAGTGTAGTTGTGAGTATTGTTGGGATTTCGTCATATAAACTTGGTGCCTAACTTATTCCCTTTTCTATTGTATTAAATTCTTAAACTCAATTCTGATGATCTACGTGAATGTTTCTTTGATTTTGAATTGTTGTGACTAATGAATTACTATTATTCTATTAGTATAAATGATTGACTAGTGCATTATAGGATTTATTGTAGTATGCACTTGGTTGTGAGCATTCATGACTTTTGTGTTAGATGTGATGGTTTTCATCATTAGTACATGCATGAGCTATGTATGCACCAAATACACATACATACCTTGTGTGTATGCTAATATTAGTACAATGTATTAAACACTAGTATTATTGTTTATCAAAGGTGTGTAATGTTTTAGTATAAATTAAATTAAAGATTTAATGTTCTTTATTAAATTATTTAATTTAATTTAAGATTTAATATATTATTCGGTATGAGAACATCTGTGTGGATTCAAATTAAATTGAATTTGAGTGATTTGATCGGAAAACCTGTGCAATTGATTTCCTTATTAATATTTAGATTGCTTCTCAATGAGGTAAAGGGATATTTTATTCGGTTAGCATATCTAGGTCCTTTTTAAGGAGGAGTAGGTGGTGGAAGTAGAATCATAAAAGGGGGACCTAAGGAAAAGAGAAGAGATTGGTAAATTTTGGGCAAAAAATATTGGGTTGGAGGAGAACCTTGCGATGTGGACAAAGGGATTGCATCATCAAAACAGGTACTGTGAAAATGAAATTGAGATGTTGACATATTGTGAGAGGGACATTGAGACCTGGATATACTATTGGGTTGTGTTTTCTAGGAATTTGGGGACAAAGGGCTATGAACCCCCCTAAGGTTTCCTAGATCTAGGGAGTTGGCAAGGCTATTCCTACCTTGCTAGGTGTAACACATCCGATCCCTAAGTACCCTTTCTAGGGGTGGGGCATCAAAAATTTTCTTACTCAAATCATCTTGAATCATCTCTCTGAGATGATCCATCCTCTTCCACTCACCTGTAGCTTTCTAATGATTGTTACCAAACTCTAATCTGACCTATGGTTTACAAGTTATGGCTTCTTGAGGTCCTTCGGGTGTTCGTTGGTTAAGAACCACGTTGAACCATCTCGCTTGTACCATTTCTAGGTTCCTACCTCCTACAGGGATGGTCCATCCATCGTCCAAACCAACGGTGAGACTTAATCCTCATCTAACACACAACTAGAGAGGAATTTGGCATTTAGCGCTTCGATGCTGAACATCCCTTTTATTTTCTACACGCATGTCCTCCAGAGTCCCGAATTCCTGAAGGATCTCGATATATCGCCACATGGCTTCAACCTTTAGGACTTTCACCCTTCCTACAACGTTGCATCCCAAACCCTTGGAGTCCCGATGTCCTGTACTTCCAAAGAATCCACTCTTGCACTAGGTGACGTACTAGATGCGAGGACGAATACGGGTGGGTCCTGAATACTCCTCCTGCCACATGGTCCAAACAGGTAATTTCCAGAGATGACATACGGCAAGGTAGAGAGGATACATGACCCCTACATTGGGTGACATGTGTCATGTCTTAATGGGAACATAGGGTCAGTGAAACGTCCAGATCCAGGTGACATGTGGCACGTCAAACATCGGTCCACATCACCCTGGGTGACGTCTACATACCACATCACCCCAAACTGATCGCCTTCCAAGTCCTTTGATCTTACGGTCATGGTTTTTCCACATAACCCATGGATCTACGGCCTCCATTACTTCGTAACTTCGACGTTTAGGGGATTCGTGGTGTGACTCCCTCCTTTTTCCCAGAGTGGTCAATGCCATACTGACCTTGGCATAAATCCAACGGCCGAGGAAGATCTCGAAGGATGCCTAGATCCATGGTTCTCGTTTCTTCGTAGCTTTGACCTTCAGGTATTTCGGCTTCATGGCCACTCCACTCTCCCAAAGAAGGACTTCATCGAAGTACCGTACGTGGGTCCCTCCTCTAGAGGATCAGATGGTTAAGAAGGGTTCTTAACGAGCTCCTCAGATCCATGACTCTCATCACTTTGTGACTTTGACATTCAGAGTGTTTGATTCTATTTCCTCCCTGTTCACACGGAGTGGGACTTTTCCGAAGTTAACTTGGCGTGGATCCAACAGCCAAGGGGGATCTAAATGAGTGTCTCTTGGCTCCATGTTGGGCCTTCTTTGAGGTGCTCCTCCTTGTGTGGCCACTTTCAAGGCTATTATTTTGTATCTCAGGTGGACTCTTGGTTTTCTTCATATGATGTATGGTCACATGGCTAGTTGCTAGTATATTTGATAATATTTGCAGTGGAACTACATTGATTTCAATTTATTTTTCTTGTTCTTTTATTAGCCTTTCATTGTCATCCTTACAACTCTGTAATTATACCATGAGGCTTCTTACAGTTTCAACCAAGTCTAGAGGGGTTTCATCCTTTCATCTGATTCTTCCTCTCTATTATGGGAGCTCTCCCCCAATTCATGGTGTGTCACCATCCTTTATGTTCTAGTTTTCTTGTGGTTCACTAGTTGTTTGAGTGCTAATAAGACATTCCCTATTAGTTAATGGTCTACTAGTTCATGAACAACACACAGTTCATATTTTCCAAACACACACAACATTAGAAAATTACATTCCTTTCTTGAGTAGAGGTTTAACTAAGCCTTTTAGGAAGGGGTAAGATAAGGTGTCACCCCTAAAATTTATTTAAATAATATTTTTAAGGAACTCGTTCATGAGCCCAAGCAGGCCAAGTGTTGTAACCATGCTCTGATACCAATTTGTAACACATCCAACCCCTATGTACCCTTTCTAGGGGTGGGACATAAAAAAATTTCTTACTCAAATCATCTTGAATTATCTCTCCAAGATGATCCATCCTCTTCCACTTTCCTGTAGCTTTCTAATGATTGTTACTAGACTCTAATTTGACCTTTGTTTTACAAGTTATGGCTTCCCAAGTTCCTTTGGGCATTTGTTGGTTGAGGACCACGTGGCGCCCACATGGACCCATATCATTTGTACCATTTCTAGGTTCCTACCTATTTGTAACACATCCAAGCCCTTAAATACCTTTTTAGGGATGAGGCATCAAAAATTCATTTTCCTCCATCATCTTGAATCCTCTTCTCGAGGTCTCCATCACCTTCTGTTCGTCAAGAGATTTCCAACCACTGTCGCCATACTCAAATCCAAGCTCTGGATTTTAAGTTATGCCCTTCTGAAGTTCTGCGAGCCTCATTGGTCAAAGTCCACATGGCACCACGTGGATTCACCTCATTCGT
The DNA here is from genome assembly GCA_009831015.1 of Picea engelmannii. Lineage (NCBI taxonomy): Eukaryota > Viridiplantae > Streptophyta > Pinopsida > Pinales > Pinaceae > Picea > Picea engelmannii. The sequence continues at coordinate 266,354 of ML788081.1, forward strand.
ACCATTCCACCTGGCACAGACTTGACCATGGTCATCATCCCTTAGCGATGACATGGTCGCTGGAGAGATAATTACAGGGGATGTTTCCCCTCCCCTTCACATTCACCAGCCCTTTGACCCTTCGCCCTCCCTAACCATGTCTGAATCATACCTGGATTTCTAAAGTCAAAAGTTTCTTAGCTCCTTTCGGACCTAGCGAAGGGTTCCAAGGTCCTAGTCATATGGATCCTCTAACTAGTCTTGGGGTTGTACACTCAACTCTTAGCCATGATTTGGTTAAGGTCATGGGCATAAGCCTGTGGTCTCTTGGACGACTAGTTTGAAGGAAGTGCCTTCCATTCACAGAACTTAAGTTCTAAAACTGGGAAAGGTATTTTTGAAGGATCAACGAGACTGTAGCAGTCTTGTAGATTCTGCCCTGACTCTAGAACAATGAACTTGATCCTTGGGGAAAATAACTTAAGGATTTCCCAACCATCCCAGAGGCCAAAATCATCATCTTACAATCATTCAAATGCAACAATTTACAGAAGAACAGTAAACACTCTTACCATCAATTTCACGCGAGGCACAATTTATCACAATTACAGATATTTAAATCATGTATTTCAATTCAAGTGCATAGGGTAAACAAAATACTTATCTATTATAGTCATTCATCGACTAACTGACTGTGGTTGTTCTCCTTTCCACCCAACCATAGTCCTAGATACATTTTTTCTTATCACTCTAGCCACCCCCATGCGAAGCCATGATATCACTAGGGAGCCTTTGCAGTTTCTCAGAGGTTCTTTCTATGTCACAGTCTCTGTAAGGTTTATCATATGCTACCTCAACATCAAGCTCATGACCTTCTACTCATGTCCTATTTTATGAAAATCCTCAGAGATCCTTTTCTTGTTCTTTTCTTTTTAACCAGAAAGACTTAAATCCTTATGTCATTCTTCTAAATTCGAGAGCCTCACATGTTCCTCCTTTTTCTCTCTGCATATCTGTGTCGCACCCCCCTGTGGGGTTGGTCTCTTTCTTTTTTGCCTTCATGTGTATTATTGCACACCTTTCTCCTCCTCGGGAAGGTTATGGGCCTATCATGTTCCTTCTATCAGAAGGAAACTCAGGTCAGTCTGGGCCTGTAGGAAAAACTTCCCTCTTTGGTACTTCGGGCTGACATTTTTTTTTCTCCCCAGCCAGACCCTCCATGCTTCCATTCATGGGGGTAGTTGATTATTCAACCACCGGTACTTATTTCATTAACTGATTCTCCCTTGGAATCCAGATGAGGCTTAATATTTCAACAAAGATAATTTGGGTCATTTGACATAATGAACCCTCTCTACAGTTTCCTCACTCTTTCCTCTAGTGATATCATGGCTAATACTTCAAGGCTTCACCCCCACAGTGAGTCGTTGACAACCTAAACAACAATACATTTACATTGTACACATGCCATAGCATGGTAGTCATAATTAATGATTGATTACAAGCTGGGGGAAGCATGGGTGTTACAATCCCCTCCCCCTTAAAGGAACATCATCCTCAGTGTTCTTTCTGAGTAACACCTGTCATGCCTTTGTCATTCAATTGCTTCAAAAATCTTGATCCTCTTTCTTAGTCAGGTCCTTTCCAGAATCTTGGCCTTCGTCACATGCCTTCAATAATATTAGACAACAAGCATCTTAATCACAATTTTATGGGAAAACATCTTACTGATGTTCAAAATTCAAGAGGAAAATTTCATAATTTAGCACAATAGTTATTTGTGTAGTTTGTGGATTTGCCTCCACATGGATGTCTTGTTACCTTGGCTCACTAGTTTTTTTTCCTGGACATACATATTGTGTCCATGATCCTAATCAATAGTGTATGAGAATTATCAAAGTCTCTTCTTCCTTGCAGTCACTCACCCCCCAGGCCCAGGCTTAGACTTCCCCTTCTCTATTATACAGTTCCTCAGGTGATCAATCTTGCCTTGCCAAGGATTTCTCACACAAGAATAACTATAGAGACTTCCTTGAGCCTTACAGTTGAGGTGTCCCTCAGACTTTCTCTGCCGAGACATCCCTTCAGCTTGTGTTACCACAACATGACATATTCTAGGGCGATCATGGCTTACCACAGGGTTCTCATGTCTCAACAGTAGCCATTTTATGCTTTTCAGCTTGAAATCCTTCATCTATCCTCCCTAGACATATCTTTTTCGTCTCACCTGTATCACAGTTATACAAAAATTATGAGATATTATCATCAATTTCAAATTCAGAATTTTCTTGCAAATCTGTCACCCACAGATTTCTAAATTCCACATTTATTTTCAGATCTATTCTTCACAGGAAATAGATTTACAAGTATGGGACTTTCCTCCCCATAGTAGTTTATTTCAACAAGCAATTGGTCTTCCTTATGGGATTACAACACTTACATATACAAGACCCTTTTCTTTCTGCAATTTCAACATTCCTAAGCCAAACAAATTGTTAGTTTTCATGCACTTTATATTTTCAAAACTATGCATACTAACAATCCAAGTCATTTTAATCTATTTAAGGGTACAAAGAAAAAGGAAATATCATTATTTATGTATGCATCCAAGTTTTATTATTAATTCCCCTCGACATAATCCCACTTTTGTAGGACTGAATATCATTTCTCCAAAATAAATGATAGGCTTCTTCTGCCACAGTCTAGCATGATTCAATTTCGTTGGGTAAAATCCCAACTAAATTTTAACCTGCATCCTTCTCCTCAATGAACTTATGCAGATAATTTCCATATGACAATGATACTCTCAACAGGCTCATTTTAGCCTTGGTGAACTAGTCTTATGACTATTCTTCTACCCATCTAGGTCTATGTCTGAATCATGCTCTCTGCTAGATAGGGAAGGGTAGTATTCCCTCTCCCTTAAATTTTTATAATAAAGAAAATAACTTGACTCTTTCGTGATCCCAAGCAGGCCAAGTGTTGTTGCCATGCTCTAATATCAATTTGTATAACACCCAACCCCTTAAATATCTTTTTAGAGATGGGGAATCAAAATTTTGCTTTCCTCCATCATCTTGAATCCTCTTCTCGAGGTCTCCATCACCTTCTACTTGTCAAGAGCTTTCCAACCACTTTCTCCATGCTCAAATTCGAGCTCTGGATTGGAAGTTATGCCCTTCCGAAGTTCTATGAGCCTCACTGGTCAAAGGCCACGTGGAACCCACATGGATTCACCTCATTCGTACTATTCCACCTGGCATGGACTTGACCATGGTCGTCATCCCTTAGTGATGACATGGTCGCTAGAGAGATAGTTACAGGGGATGTTTCCCTGCCCCTTCACGTTCACTAGGCCTTCGAACCTTCGTCCTCCATAACCATGTCTGAATCATACTCGGAGTTCCGAAGTCAGAAGTTGTTGAGCTCCTTTTAGAACTAGTGAATGGTTCTAAGGTCCTAGTCATATGGATCCTCTGACTAGTATTGGGGTTGTACGATCGACTCTTAGTCATGCTTTGGTTAAGTTTGTGGGCATAATATCATGGTCTCTTGGACGATTGGTTTGAAGGAAGCACCTTCCATTCACAAAACTTAAATTCTAAAACCAGGAAAGGTATTTTCGAAGGATCAACGAGATTGTAGCAGTCCCATGGAGTCTACCCCGACTCTAGAACAGTGAAGTTGATCCCTAGGAAAAATACCTTAAGGAATTCCCAACCAGCCTAGAGGCCAAACTCGTCATCTTACAATCATTCAAATGAAACATTTTACAGAAGAACAATAAACACTCTTACCATAAATTTCACGTGATGCACAATTTATCACAATTACAGATATTCAAATCATGCATTTCAATTCAAGTGCACTGGGTAAACAAAATAATTATTGATTACAGTCGATCACTGACCAACTGACTGTGGGTGTTCACCTTTCCACCCAACCATAGGCTCAGAGACATTCATTCTTAGCACTTTGGCCACCCCTGTACGAAGCCATGATATCACTAGAGAGCCTTTGCAGTTTCTCAGAGGTTCTTTCTCTATCACAGTGTCTGTGGGGTTTGTCAGATGCTACCTCAAAATGAAGCTCGCAACCTTTTGCTCAGGTCATGTTTTCGGCAAATCCTCCGAGATCCTTTTTTTGTTCTTTCATTTTTAACCAAAACAACTTAAATCCTTCTGTTAATATTCTCAGTTCGAGAGCCTCGTGTGCTCCTCCTCTTTCTTTCTGCATATCCGAGTCGCACCCCAGTCCTCCCTGTGGACTTAATCTCTTTCTTGTCTTCATTCGTGTGTATTCTTGTACGCCTTTCTCCTCCTCAGGAAGGTTCTGGACCTATCATGTTCCTTCTGTCAAAAGGAAACTCGGGTCAGTCTGGGCCTACAGGAAAAACTTCCCTCTATGATACTTCGGGCTGATAGTTTTATGTCTCCCTAGCCATACCCTCCATGCTTCCATTCATGGCCTGATAGTTGATTGTTCAACCACTAGTCCTTCTTTCATTAAGTGATTCTCCCTTGGAATCAGGATGAGACTTATTATTTAAACAAAGAGAATTTGGGTCATTTGACATAATGAACCCTTTCTATAGTTTCTTCACTCTTTCCTCTAGTGATATCATGGCCAGTACTTCAAGGCTTCACCCCCAAAGTCATTCGTTGGCAACCTAAACAACAATACATTTACATTGTATGCATGCCATAGCATGGTAGTCATAATTAATGATTAATTACAACATGATGGAAACAAGGGTGTTACACTAGGAGGAAAAGCTTCCAGTTTTAGGAATTTGACAAGAAATTAACTTAGCATCAAGGCACATAAGAAACCATATAGAGAGGCATTTTACTATTCTTCTTACCCCTAATTATCTGTGGTCAATTTTTTAATTTATGAGACTCTAAATTGAAAATATGTTGTATATTAAAATTTTGTTGTGGGGCCATTTCAAAATTTAAATTGAGATTGAAATAGTTTTTTTTTTGTAAATAAAGAGTAATTATATTAAAAGCTTCCAAAAAACCAGTCAACATATCCAATTACTCGGGCCGTAATTACTGGATTGCCCCCTCTCGGAGGAAACCAGTCCAGCCGGCCCGTTAAGTCATGAGCAGTATAAAAGAGAGCATAACCTATATACATAAAGAACCTACATACATAGACACCTGGCAAACTAGACAAAGGAAACCTATACACCTGGCTGGCAGCTTGGCCAAGTGGCTGGGGGGTCACCGGCTTCAGTCTCTTCCTCGAAGTGCGCTATCCCATCGCTTCCATGCTCATCGTGCTCCTAATTGCATTCAGCATCCGGGGCTGTGTCCTCGTACATTTCCTCTCCCCTGTTGTTACCAGGTGGGCTCGGCACAGGATGCTGGTCGTCATCTCCCTCTACTACAGGGTCTCCTTCTGTTGCTTCTTCCTCAGAATCCGGGAACATGGCATCGTGCATGGACGCCAGAATTTGGAGAAAGTTGGCTACCTTAATTTCCGTAGCTTCCACCCGATGATGCAAGTCTGCAACCTCCTGTCGAAGCTCAAATACCAGGGTGTACAGTGTGGCTAGATTGTCCCTGAACTACACTCTGTCGAAAGGGGCAAGGCCATCGAGAGCTGGTGTGCTGGGCATTTGCTGAGTGGCCTGGCCGGGACTGGAATTGCTAGCGGGAGGTTGGGATGGCCCAAGCTCGTGGAGGAGCCGACGAAGTATAATTGAGGTATTTGGAATGATTGCCATGGATGCAAGCTGCGGAGGTTGCAGGTTTACTGGGGAGGAGACTGACCGAAAACGGGGACGAGAGTCGTCGGAAGAAGTGTCTAGGGAGGAAAGCGGAGGTCGGCGAGGCTTCCATGGTGCACCTCGCTGTGGTCTGCCTCGAGGCCTAGTCATAAGGCCGGCTGTGCTAATTGCAGGGAGAACGAAGGTTGTCAAGTAGCAAGGGAGGATGGGCTCTCGCGCACCCCAGAGGAGAAGAGCAGGGTGGCAATCCGACTTCGGGAGAATGAGCCCGACTGTCAACCGATATGAATTTACCGTCGCCATTATAACACAGCACATTCGAATTTTCATTGAAAGGACTCCTTCGTAAATGCGCCTCATATCAACATTAACGCATTTAAATACCAGGTGGGGTGACAGGCTGTGGCACATGCCCAGCATGTGTCTCCATACCATGGCGACCTGTACCCTCCTCTGTCTCCTGCCATGATGGCCCTGTTAACACCCCATCCGGGGAGAGATTGAAATAGTTTAATAAATTGCACGATAAGGAAATTAAATAAAAATTCTTTCATATATTCATAATAGTGTTTTTATGCCCGCACTGGTGTAGACGGATTGGCAAGTGCCGTGTAAATGGAAGGAAATTTGTAAAAATGAGGTCTCATGTTTGATTCTCACCTGGATTTACTCGTGCGCCATTCTTGCAGGCTGGGTGGTTGCACCTGGGGTTATAGTGGTAGCCGACGGGTATTGACCCCGTGTCACACGAGTACCTATCCCTTTAGTTTTATCTTCTAAAGGATGTCATGATAGATAGTTGATCAAACAATTTTATGTCTTTTTTGTCAATTACTAGTAAGTGTATATATGTTGTAAATGAAAAAGAAAAATAGAAGATAAAAATAAAAGTGAGATAAAAGCATGTATTAAGTTACAAGGTCATGGTTTTTGTGGCGATATATAAGCCTCATTACAGTTTATATTTTATACATGGAAAGTTTCCTTTAATTCAAATTTAAATATTAATGAAATTGTTTTTTTTTTTTTGTTAGAAAAAATTATCCCCACTAATTATAATATTGAGTTGGTATACACACCAATCAAATCAATGAAATATGTTTTTATTAAGAGAAGGAGTCAACCTAAATCAATGAAATATGCTTTTATTAAGGAAGGAGTCAACCTAATTTTAGGGTTAACAAACCATGGAAACATTTTTTCTTTAACCACATATAAATCTTTCATATGCTTAAGTCAACCCATTATCATATTTTTGTCTCTCTCCCCTTATATGTATTAATATTAATCGAAATTGTGTGAGTGAATACATGGTCAAAAAGGTCACTTAGAATTAAAGTGGCATATTAGCAATTTTTTTTTAAAGGTATGCGTGGGTTGGCATTTGCAGTTTCCATATTGTAATAGCCCATAGGGTTTAAAGAATTTATATTTGATTTTTAAATTCA
>ML788081.1:273691-293360 GCA_009831015.1 Picea engelmannii
CAAATTATCTTGGTCGAATCATATCATCTTTCCCAAAATGTACTAATATAAAATGTGAAAGAAAAACTTGAGTTCATAGGCACTTTTTATTATTTTTAAGTATATATAATGTATATACATTGATAGTGCACATGAATACCTCTTAGCGGACCACATGAATAGTTCTTAGTGGACCACACTCTCAAATATGAATAGTTCTTAGCGGACCACACTCTCAAATATGTGGTAAGAGCGCTACTTAAACATAACACGTACTTGTCTCAGTGACAATATCAAATTTATATAAGGGGGTGAGTTTTACACAACTACTTGTCTAAATGGTAATATCAAATTGAAATAAATAAGGGGGTGAGTTTTACACAACAGGGATGACTTTAAAATTGGTGGGAACTTAGTTTTATTTAATGGTTTTTTATAGTTTTGAATTAATTTTTATATATTTAATCAATTTATATTTAAAAGTTTTATTATAATTTAAATTTGAATTGATGATGATTAATGTCCACTAAGATTTAATTGGTCTATCAAACTTTAGAGGATAAGTGATTATTATTATTATATTATTATTATCATAATAATATTTTATTTGAATTATTAAATCAATTTAAATCTATTTTAACTTCGAATCTATTGAAAGGAATTAATTTTTTAAATGTACAAAACAAAATTTAGAATGCAAAATCAAATCTCAAAACTTAATAAATGTGGAATTAAGATGAATCTAAACTAATTATTATTCATTTAATATATATATCCACATATTTTTTTAATATTTTTTATTATTAATTTTAATGTTTCATTATTATTTTAATGCATTACATTATATGAACATCTTTTCGATCAATAATAAACTTAATTCTTATTATTTATAAAAATAACATCATCCAAAAAAATAATTACACCTTTAAAAATAATAAAAATCTACAAAACCATACCTTCAAATATATATATATATTTACTTATATAACACTAGCTTTATAATTAACTAAATTATAATTTTTTTAATTCACAAAACTTCTTATAAATTTTCTTTTTTTCTTCATACTTTGCAAGTCGTTAGGAGAGAATCAATTTTATATTAATAAAATTTTAAAGTTAACAAAAGAAATAATGCATAACTTAAAAAATATATATATACGATTCTAGCCCATTTATACATCTTTTTCTGATTCTTTTGGATTGTTGGATTTTATAATTTAAAGATAAAATTTATACAAATATATATTTTGAGTATATGCAATCTAGACAAGTTTTATGGTTGGCCACTAGCTTAAAAGATTTTTCTTGGGACATGGACAAGGAAGCTTTTTTTGACCAAGAACATTTTAAATATAAAATTGATTTATATATTAAGAATATATGCAAGTAGGATAAGTTTTATAGTTGGATTTTATACTATTTAAATAAAAAGTTATTAAATATATATCATTGAGCATATGCAATTTGGATAAGTTTTATGTTTGGCCACTAGCTTGAAAAGGAATTTCCCCTATATAGACCAGTGGAGAATTTCTTACCTTTCAAGAATTTCTCTTATATGCACTCTACCTCCAAGTTTTTGGATAACACTTTCTTTATGAGCACATTACATTTGAGGCCTAATGAAAGATACCAAAATTTTGGAGATATACAATGAAAGATATCAATTTTTTGGAGATATATATATTTATTGTAGGACCACAATTTATATATGTTTATTGTAGGACCACAATTTACCAAATTTTTGGAGATATATATGTGCATTGTAGGACCACAATTGACACTTTATTTTGGGTGGGTGAGTGAATGTGATTAATGGTAGGTAAGAAGTAAGTTGCATTTTTAAGATATGAACACGTGAGTATATTGTTTTTAGAGATTTTCACATAAACATAGGAAATGTGTATAATGTAGTCAAACTTTAAACTCTACATACATGACTAACTTTTGACTCAATCATAGTTAACTAGAAAGATGAGTTTGCATAAAATTAACTCATGAGCGGGATCATCTAAGTATTTTGTGATTACAATTTTTAAACTTTAGAAAAATTACTTGGTATTGTTCAGATAAACATAATAATGTATTAATTGATAGAATGTCTTTCAAATTATATAGTTATAAGTCTAGAGGTATACCATAATTTTTTAAGTCTTTAAGCTTATACAAAGTTGAGCAATGTCTCTTTTAGACAGATGTGTTTAAGGTAATTTAATGTCCATCAACTACACGATAAATTCTTGCAAGAATGGAGAGAATGCTTGCTAATTTATTTATAGAATGTATTTAAGAATCCCTTGGATTTTACATAAGAGTGGGCATTTAGAACTTTCAAAAATCCTTTCTAGGAACATTATCACCATGGAGATGGAGCGATTGGACAATATTGACAATGAAAAATATATGGATTCAAAGGAAGAAGGAATTCCTCTTAACTAAGAACAAAGTAAGAAATATTGATCATTTCTTATAAGAAGTTAGAAAATCATTATACTCTACTTGAGTAAAACATATAGATTTAAGAGGACCGACCTTACATATGTTGCCTTATCTTTGTGGAGGCTACAAGAACAAATGGACAACATCCTCCTTTTAAATGGGCCAAGAAGGGTAAATATTTAAATCCTCACTCTTTAAAAAATGCAATTTAGGATATATTATCTTCAATTTTTGAACTTAAGACTCATTAGGTAGGAGTCTTCACTATGGAGAAAGCAAAAGACTTCCTAGTATTACACATTCAGTGATGGATGATTAGCAAGTACATCCAAAATACAAAAACAATGCTTTGAAATATGATTCAATGGGTTTCATTCTATATTTGGATCTCTACTTGAATGGGTTAACTCTTATTGGGCCACATTACATGTAGCAATTTTTCTCTTTAGGAATTTCTATATCATGTTTTTAGACAATCCAATAGACTATAGTGAGGTCATGTAAGACAGACCATGGTTCTAGCTTAAAGATGGGATTTTCTTCAAACCACAATTCCTAGATTTCAAGTTGGTTATAATGTCTATTCCCACTACCCATTTTGGGTGATATTATTGAATCTTCATATATTCCTTATTAGGATATGATAATCTGATATCTAATTTTGAAAATTTCTTAGGATTAACCTAATCCAGAGAAATAAATGAATTGTTAATAGTCCTAAGATATCTATAGATATTCACTTAGTAAATGCATACCTTGTAATGTCATTATATAGTGCAACAATTCATCATGATTCAGGGGTAGAGTTTGTCTATAGACAAGGCATACAAAGGAAGCTCAAGTCCAAAGACCAAATTATTTGAGGGGAAAAGAGGGGGAGAACACCAAACCCGTATGCTTAAAATAATTCTATACAAATCTCCTCGGGGATGCCTTGAACAAATATTCATAGCAATCAAACATTGAGGCATAGAATAAGGTCCCTACCCCTCCTTCTAAGCCATGTCACATCGATATGGATTCAATCATATCAAATGAACCACCTCCTCCTCTATAAGTTATCACATCTAAAACACCCCTAACAGGGATGAAGAGGAAACACATATTCAATAATTCAAAGTAAGAAAGGAACTAATCTCTTTGACCAAATAAAATGTAGCAAGATAGTTAATGATATTAGAGCCTCTTCAACGTCATCAATAATCTAGAAATAAATAAAAATCAAAAAAAGGAAAAAAAAAGAAAAGAAAAACTTATTAATGTATAATCTCTGCAACTAATAGATCATAAGTAAAATACTTATATCTAGATATCATAAAACAAATAAACCAATTCATATATTATTCATTCAACATATTTAACAAAGTGACATATCTTCATATTACTCAACCAATTGATCTCATAACCTAATATATTTAAAAAAATAAAAAGTGACATATCTGACCTCATAACCTAACAACCTTTTTATATAAAAAAATGTCCGTTCAACAAAATTATGGTATAAAAACAGTGACAAAAGGACATGGCATTCAACAAAATTATGGTATAAAAACAGTGATAAAAGGACATGGCATTACATTCTAGTAGCTTAATTTCCAAAATCTACATGTAATCAATATATTCAAATAAAAGATCGAAAGTTGAATATAGGAGTTATGTGTACATTGGATGGAAGTCAAAGTTCGATAGAGGTCATGAACATTATTATACCTGTTGATAGGTATGGTATATAGCTTTGAGTTAGGCTTGACTTTCTATTAGTTCATGGTTGACCAAAAAATATACACCTTTTTATCTAAAGTTTTAAAAAATAATGATTTATTTTAAATTTCAAATCTCATTTACCTGAGATCTTATTGGCCAAAGACTTTGAAGTCTTATTGCTGCCTTCACTCCCCTCAATGTTATTGTAATAAATATTTCTGCCATCTAGTCATTTCATGCTTGCTTCTTCTCTCCCTATCTCCTTAAATAACACTTTTATTATTATATTCGACAAGTATATGCTACCTAGTAACCTTGTTTTAAAATGAATACAATTATTTTAGTTATACCAAACAAAACATTGTATAAATAGATATCACAATTAAATAAATAAATTTATTAACTGGGTATGAAGAATGTGGCATTCTTTATGAGTTTGGATACAAGATCACTCTTGCTTCTCTTTTTTATTTAAGTATTATTTTTTTGACAACAAAGAGGAAAGTTGATTTGGGCTTTGTTTGACTTCCTTGTAGGTCACAAGGCAAAAAGAAAATAACTATCAAGAATATAAAAGATTATTTATTGTATATTCTTGTTTGGTGCCATATGAGACCCCACTAAACATAGTGCCGATATTGTATAAGACAAAGGGCCACAACGAATAAGTATTAAGACTAGGAATGAAAATTATAACTATTTCCATCTTTAAATTTATCTTAAAGTGCTCAGGCTTTATGAAAAACTGTCGCTAGCATAGTGACTTTGAAATTCCTACCTTTTATATATTTTGTATATTCGAAAATGGATAGCATCGAGAGGGTATGTGTTACCACGAAGAGAGCGAGGTTTTTCTACCTGCTTTAATTTTGTTTTTAGAATGTATTATAGGCATATTTGAATTTATTTAGAGAATTATTTTTTTATAAACTTTATAATATTATTTTATTTTATGAAAAAATCATAATTCCTATTCATTTATAAAATGAAAATAAAAGGGTTGCATATGTGGAGAGATTTTCTTTGATTTTAAAGAAATAAAAAAAAGTAGCATCTCATGTTTGGGTTTTGGAAAAGCTTCAAACAATCTAGCATAAGCATATATCCTTTTGGGTTTTGGAAAAGCTTCAGACAATCTAGCATAAGCATATATTCTCTTGAGAGGTTTCTTTTTGGCTAAGAAATCCAAGGTCAATACACTGATTGTCATAGGTGTTTTCTCAGTGATTATTAAAGCTATGCTTGGGAAATCATCTTCGGTGGATAGCAAGCTCATTGTAGTCATAGATTGAGCTAAAAGGGAAGCAATTATATTAAGAAAAATCTCTTTCTATCACGTGAAGTGAGAACTTAGCTCAGACACTAATCTATGGGCCAAGAAGGCCATTGGATTAAACATAGGAGAATATGAAAAAACGGGGTGAGATATCTTTGCAACATCCCCTAAAGTTTCTGATGAATATGCAATCTCAATCAACATTAACTCCCCACATGATTCAACATCAAACATATCAACACCATTGTATTGTGACCAGAGTATCAAGGATAGCACTCAACCTCTCTTGCATGTGAGCATTAAACACATCTATGTTTAATGAATGCATTAGTACAAATCTTGATCAACTTTATGGGATAATGGAAAAGAGGAGGAAAGGAATTTGGGCACATTTGCGATCTAGAACTTCAAGTGTCAAGCCTCCTAGTAAGCAAATTCTTTGCAATAGGGTAGCTTGTACCTAGGATCTTGGTTGTTTTATTTCAAATTTGAGAGTTTCTCAAGGGATTGTGGTAAAAGTAGTCAGTTTGGTTTATGTTTTATGGGTCTGGTACATTGGTTATAATGAAGGTAGTTTGAAAGTGTTCTTATTCTAGTCCTCTAGTTTCTCTTTGGTCTTCTAATCCTCTGTGCTTTTCCTTTGGACTTCCCTTTGATGGGAATTTTGTGTGGAATTTCTAGAAAAGGGTTTTGATTTAAGTTTTAGTCCTCGTAGGATGTGTGAGGTGCTTATAGAACCCTCCTTTATTCTCTTGAATTGAGGCTCTTGCTTAGGTATCATCATTCTTAGCTTGGTTTAGATCACAAGGTTTTGTGTTCTGAGCACAGATATGGAGAACAAAGATGTAATGGAATTTAGGAGAACTTGGAGGAGACATGAGGAATATATCTACCCTAACATGAACTCTCTATTCTTAGTCACAACAAAAGTGCATGATAATGAACACTACCATGTCTCTTAGCATGCATCCATCAAGAATTTGTTGGTTCAAAAATAATCGAGGCTAGACATTTTGGAAGCTAAAATGTAGTATGTCATGGAAATTGGCACTCAATATTTGTAAGGAGTCTCTCTCCTTAACCTCAAACAACAAGGTATCAATCAACTCTGCTCAAGCTGAATTTGAGGAAGAAGAGATGGTTCACCAATTAAATGAACCAATGGATTTTGAGAAACAACACTCTCCCCTCTAAGATGTTGGTTATGAAGAAGAAAATAACTGTTAGGTAGCTAGAGAGGTAGTGGGGTCCCAAAGGGCCCATAATGATAATAGTGGAGGCCATTCAGTGTAAGGTGGACTAGGTCGACTATAGTATTAAATAAGGTCCACTATGGTAGTTATATATAATAAACGTAAGAGGAATTCTTAGAAGGTTTCGCTTCTAGAAGGTTCTTCCTCTAGAATGTTATTAGGTAGTTGGTAACACTATATAAAGGGGTTCAAACAATTTAATGAGATATGAATATAAATATTGTATTTGGAGTGGTAGCTCAATAGGAGGATGCCCCATCAAAGAGACAAGTAAACAAGAAAGGATCCCTTCCATAATAACATCCATTATATAGTGTTGCCCAACCCTAAGGGTTTGATAATATTAAAGGAAATTTTGCATATTGTTCTTCTATATTTATTGTGATGATTTTGTATTCAATATTTGGTAGTTAACAATTGGTATCACGGCACTTTCCTTGGCAGGAAGTGTGGACAATTTTTTATTTTTATTTTTGCAGATTTTATTTTTCAAATAAGAAAAGAGGGTTGTGACATTCCAGACAATATTTGTAGATTCATATGAAAATTTGCAGAAACTGGTTGTATATATGAGTTCCTCTCATAAAACTCCCAATTTAAAAAAAATCGTTCGAAACAAAGTCCAGGAAGTAAAGTTATCAACATTTTAAAATCTTCTATTTTTCAGGGTTTTTTCCGCAAATGACCACGAGATTTTTTTTTATTTCTATAGCATATGGGGCTAAATTTTCCAAAACAAATTACATATTTGAGTTCCTCTCACAATTTTACCCAATTTCAAAAAACCAATCGTCCGAATCAGAGCTCCGAAAGTGAAGATATCGTTGATTTAAAATCAACCATTTTGGGGGGTTTTTTGTGATGACAACGAGACTGCAGAGTTTATAAATTTTCACAGGGTGCTCAGATTGATATTAGATTAGTGCCATTGGATAAATCATTGTAAGAGATTTCTTTTGGTATATTATATGTGGTGTTTCCAATGGATATTTGTCTTCTCATGAAAATTAGACCAAAGTTTGAAGCCCTCGAGCACCATCTAAAAGAGGGTCTACAAGATCTCAAGGACAATTCTCATAACATTCAAAGGTCCTTAGATAACATACAAGAGAGATATATTATGATAGACATCAGGGATGAATATAATCATGAAGTATATGCTTGGTATGATTTTGAAGTCGATTGTGATGATGGGTATATGGATAGTTGTCATTTTTGGATGACAACCACTTTCATATTTTATTTGATCACTCTACTCCACCTTCTGTAGAGAACACCAATGCAACAAATTAGGAGTCAGTTATGATTACGAGTGTCCATCATACATATTCTATAATGATATTTTTCTTTCCAGATTCAGCTATGACCCTTTCCTACTATGTGGATGGATCTTCTTATTTGGATCCACATGACAGGTGTCAGTCTTTGGAGAATCATTTTCAGTTGGTTATTAGGTTTTGATATCTTCCCTGTAGATTTCACATGAGCACTTGGACATGGGACCCCGATTTACAATAACAGTTGGACTACTTCATCATAGTGGCTTTTATTTCTATATGGGACTTTGGTTTTCTAGTCTACTTCAACATTATGGTCCACACTTATTCATGAGACCCTGGTATATGGTTGTACGCCCTCATAACAAGCGTTGATGACAACTTTTTCATAAGGGGTATGGAATGTTAGGTAACTAGAGAGGTAGTTGGGGGGGGGGGGGGGTGCATAGGGCCCATAGTGATAATAGTGGAGGCTATTCAATGTAAGGTGGACTAGATACACTATAGTATTAAATAATTAAATAAGGGCCATTATGGTAGTTAGATATAATAAATGTAAGAGGACTTCTTAGAAGGTTCCTCCTCTAGAATGTTATTAGGTGGTTGGTAGCACTATATAAAGGGGTTCAAGCAATCTAATGAGATATGGAGAGAAGTATTGTATTTGGAATGGTAGCTCAATAGGAGGATGCCCGCTCGAAGAAGCAAGTGAACATGAGAGGATCCATTCCATAATAGGATCCATTGTATGGTGTTGCCCCACCCTAAGAGTTTGATAATAATAAATGAGATTTTTCATATTGTTCTTCTATATCTATTGTGGTGCTTTTGTATTCAATCTTTGGTACTTAACAATAGCCTTCATGTTTTTTCGTTAATTTTTATGTTTTTTAGAGCCATTAGGTTCTTAAGTGTTTTTGTCAAACAATATACTTGCAGGAAACTTAAAATGTTTATTTTATAGTCGGTTACAACCTTTACTATGTAGCAGTAAAGATATTTTTAATATTTAGCTCTAAAACTTTGAAATAAACTTTTTTTTATAATGTTGTTAGCCTCGCTACAACCTTTTAATACAATATAATGTTTTCTTATTTCAATTAAAGAAATGAAAATCATAATCTTCATGTACTCGAAGCATAATATATATTAATGTATTTATGTCCATTATATGATTATATTATTATTCTAGAAGGTATTTTGAAGTTCAACCCTCTCACGACCTTCAGTTTCATCTTCGTCACTTTAAGGTATGCTTTTAACAATCTTAGACATTCAGTTTCATCTTAGTCACTTTAAGGTATGTTTTTAACAATTAAGATTGTAATATGGTCATCACATACTTGTTCTCAACTATATAATATAAACATCTTAGATTCATGAAAAAGAGATTCATTATGAATACTAAGAAGTGTGTTCATTGTTCAAAACAAGGTTGTTCATAGATTTATAAAACCTAACTTTAACTAGTATACACTTTCTTTTTCTATAATTTCTTAACATTAAATTGTTTGTAATTACTAATAATCTTATTTGAAAATTTATCATTTTTCATAAATAAAAAAAATAAAAAAAAAATCATCAATTCTAAAATAATATTCCATATAATTTTAAAATTCCTTATCCAATTATTTACCATTATCCTATAATATATATTGAAAAAACCATAATATGTATTGAAAAAATAAATAATTTCTATAATATGTATTGAAAAAATAAATAATTTCTATAATATGTATTGAAAAAATAAATAATTTCTATAAATAGTATTTACCACATCATTAGAATGATTTAATATATGATGTATTGTGATTTTCCTTCCATAACTTACTCACATTTAACCTAACCTAAGTTATTACGTATCCCATACCCCACATCATGTAAAGGATCATTTCAATACCTCATTAGAATGATTTAATATATGATGTATTGTGCTTTTCCTTCCATAACTTACTCACATTTAACCTAACCTAAGTTATTACGTATCCCATACCCCACATCATGTAAAGGATCATTTCAATACCTCATTATTTAAAGAAATAAAAAAATCATATAAATGTGAAGAGTATTTATGAATCATAAATACTTACAATTTAAATTTTCATCTTATAATTAATTTATTTTTAATCTATATATATAATTGTTTTTATATGTATTTTTAAACATAGTTATCAATTTCATGATCTTTCACCATCTAATCATTTAACTAAAATATATATAATTTCTTTGATATATATAATTTTTTTTGATAAATTCACTTTAAATCTTAATTTTTATTTATGATAACAATTTATTTGAAATTCAAAGGAGTAAGGTGTACACGATTTGAACTTGTGACCTCTTAAAAGGAAACACATGTTCTTAACCATTAGGCCCACTCAAGCTATATATATATATATATATATAAATAAATAATTTTTCTTTCCTCGAAAAAAAAATGTAATTCTATCCAAATTACATTTTGTAGGTGCATTTAGCACGACCCAAGCATGGGTAGAAAGATCCCAAGGGGAAAAATAAATGGCTTGGATGCCATAAAGAAAATGAAGAAGCAAGAACTCAAAATAAACCCCAAACTGGGCCGGTAAAAACCCTAGACTAGAGATCTTGTGATAGGAATAACCCCAAATATGCAATCCCAAGAGACCCAGGAGGTCGAAAGGACTAGGTCACAAAGGTATGATATCCTCAAATCAACAAGACTAGAAAACAACAACATCGATGGAGACCTCAACCAATATGAGACCAGAAACAACATGCCCTCTCAACACAACCTCAAAGTGTCAGCTTGCAACATCGCACACCCAAGACAGGACCTCAAAGATATGGCACAACCCATGTCAAGTGGAGGAAAGGAGACATCAATAGGCGCCAGTAGGAGCCGAATCTAAGCATACATCAAACTTTGAACAATCAAAGAAACCCGAGAGAGGAACCACAAACCCAAAGCAGATAGAAGTGGAAGCATCCACACCAAGACTCAATCCCATATCCGCACTCCCACGAAGGATGAACTACCAACCCCTCCTGGAAACAACAGATCTGAGAGAAAGAACCCCAGGCGATGCCCCCATAGACACACCCACAAGTAAACTGCGACCCAAAACTAAAGAAGCAAGCATTGTGACCGCGACACCACCCAAAGGAGGGACGGATCCAGGCACAAGATTCGATCTGAGAAAGCGGAAGGCTCGGGGAGAAGACATAGCATCCCCAGGAGAAGTTGCCGCTAGAAGCCACTAACCGCCGCCATCAACCAGAGAGAGCCCGAACCACGCACAAAAAACAAACGACGGGGAGAAAAGAACTGCTTCGCATGGATAATCCGAGAAGAAAAACTCCAAAATAGAGAGAAACTCTAGGGAAAAAGAGTCTTTCGGGTGAAGGAGGCCGCATGAATAACTGCACCAGAGCAACAGAAGAGAAAAAACAAGGGGTCTGTGGCCACGAAAACCCTAGCCGCAGACCCCATCCAACTTGAGTGGATATATATATATATATATATATATATATATATATATATATATATATATTGCTAGTTTATCCGTGACTTGCGAGACTAGCTTGTGGCTTAGAGACAACAACAAACCAACCCTTAACATAGTTGGATTTTTTGTCAACTAATGATTTAACATCATAGAGTACCTCAACAACACACTCAGTGACCTACTTTGAAAACATATATATATATATATATATAAAGAGACCAATCTTTTAATTATTTTATTGATTTCTCACATTTTAAAACTCTTATTTTATTTTATTGATTTCTCACATTTTAAAACTCTTATTATTATTATCAAGAAAAGAAGTAGATTTTAGTTGAGAGAACATTCGCTTTGCTCTAATGCCATGGTAATATTGAAGTGTATATATTTATGGATAAGCATGTGCGTCGGCACAGAGAATCGAGTAGATAATGTATCTGACAGTTGGCGGTTAATTGTCAGCAAGTGCCGTTACTATACAGAATGGATTTTGTATATTTTAAAGCTGGAGAATCATTATCAAGATAGGTTCTCTTATACCATCTGCTATTTATTTTAATGCAACCATGCTCGCTTTTCCAATATCAGAGAACAAAATAATAATTAGGTATCAGAGACTGGATGGACAGAAATAATGGCGAATTAACAATAAAGGAAAGAATACTCAAACGTACAAATTCACTATAGTTCTATAGTGTGGCTTGAATGATTGATCTATCTCCTCTCTTCATCTCTGCAGAACTAGATCTATCTATATATATTATCGTTTATATTGATAGTGTCAGAAGATCAGTAGGCAATATCTGTTTGACTCTTTCTGCATTGCTTAGAGTTGTGATGTTCACTTGATTCAGATTACAATATTAAATGCTACTGGCACTGAAGTTATAGTGGATAGGGACTGAAACTTTAATCCCAGTGGCTAGAGAGAGTTGTGCTGTTTACTTTGGTTCAGATTAGAATATTAAATGCTACTGTCGCGGAAGTTATAGTGGATAGAGCCTGAAACTTTAATCCCAGTGGCTATAGAGTGGCTAGAGGTAATTCTGCCCGTCTGTGTGTGTGTCTCTCTCTATACAAAGAGATATAGACCAGCATAGAAAGGAAGTTTTTGGGTTAATAGGCATGGATGATTATAGCAAGGTTGAGGATCAAAACATGGAGATGGGTTCCAGTTTCTCTGGATGGGCAAGTTATTCAAGTGCTTTGGCTCAGACTCCCAAAAGGTTGAAGGAAAGAGTGGGAGCAACATGGACACCTGCTGAGGAAATGTCCCAAATCAGACGACGTTCAGGGGCATATATGCAGAGAAAGTTGGAGTGGTATGATTTGGTAGGCATGGGAATCGGAGGGATGCTGGGAGCAGGAGTTTTTGTGACTACTGGCCCTGTAGCCCGTGAAACTTCAGGCCCTGCAGTAGTCTTGGCGTACGTCGTAGCTGGTGTTTCTGCACTGCTCTCAGCTTTTTGTTACACAGAGTTTGCAGTAGAGATGCCAGTAGCAGGAGGCGCCTTCAGTTATCTTCGTATCACTTTTGGTACTAACTCCCCAATTGTTATCCATTAATGCTTTTTTTTTTATTATTATACATGTGTTGTAGATAGGACACTAGAAGACATGAGCCCTTGGAGGCTCCGATATTTTTTTGGGTGCCTTGAATGTAATCTGATGACAGCTGGGTGTTGGACTGACATGAAAAATTATGGGGAACAGGTGAATTTGCAGGATATTTTGCTGGAGCCAATCTGCTTATGGAGTATGTCCTCTCTAATGCTGCGGTGGCTCGCAGTTTTACATCATATTTTCCAAGCGTATTTGGGATCGTTCATAAAGATGCCTGGCGGATAGAAGCGAGTGGCTTAGCTGAAGGGTACAACATGCTCGACTTTCCTGCCCTCGCTCTAGTGATCTTGCTAACCATATGCCTCTGTCACAGGTGACCTGACTCTCCCTCCTTGTGTGTATTAATGGTTTATCTCTTCGTTTGATCAGATTAATGAAACTTATCTTCTTGCAGCACAAAAGAGAGCTCCATACTGAACATAGCGGTGACGTCCTTCCACCTCCTCTTTTTCACATTCATCATCGTTGCCGGCTTTGCTAACGGGGAAGCCAGAAATCTCACAAAGCCTGCAAACCCTTCAAACAAAGGTGGATTTGCGCCGTTTGGAGCCAGAGGCATTTTCGACGGAGCTGCCATTGTTTATTTCAGTTATATAGGCTATGATTCCGTCTCAACTTTGGCCGAGGAAATCAAAAACCCCTCCAAGAGCCTCCCAATCGGAGTCTCGGGATCTGTCGTCCTCGTTTCCCTACTCTATTGCCTTGTTTCTGTAGCTCTCTGCTTTCTTACGCCCTATGATCAGGTGTGTGGCTCATCCTGCTCAATGAAGAAATTAATATGATATCTTTCCCTAAAACTTCTTTGCTAGCATCAGCAACTTTGGTTTAGGAAAAATTATGGAGGTTTACCTCATGCGGTGCTGTAAAAAAATGCAGATCAATGCATCGGCCGCCTTCACAGGAGAGGCATTCAAGAAATTGGGAGGGTGGAGGTGGGTGCCAAACGTGGTGGGTCTTGGGGCTAGTCTGGGAATCGTGACGTCACTTCTAGTGGCAATGCTTGGGCAAGCTCGGTACTTGTGCGTGATTGGGCGAGCTCGTTTAATTCCCTATTGGTTTGCACGAGTCCATCCCAGTACAGGCACTCCTATGAATGCCACTTTGTTCTTAGGTAAACACTTTTCTCTTCTCACTGCAGCATAGTTGAATGAACTTGGCCATTATCATTAGAATCTCAAAGTGGGGCAGCAAATTCATAAGAAATCATGATTTCTTAAGGACAATTGTCTAATTGTTCTAAGGTCTCCCTCAATCATAACCTAAGGTCTCCTTCAATCATAACCGACCATTATGGGGCACTGTACCATATGGCAACCGAACTAAGCGTGGCCATGGAAATTGCTATGTTGAGATTAAAACTGTCGACTGTTGTTATTGTTGTTACAGTATAGAATAGAATATAATTTTTTTTGATAGTTTTCTTTCAATGGATTTATGAATACGCAGGCATTTGCACAGCACTCATTTCTTTGTTCACCGAACTGAAGATAGTGCTGAATATGATATCCATTGGAACCCTTGTGGTGTTCTACATTGTTGCAAATGCTCTTATATACCATCGACATGTGAAGATTGGAGTGACAAAGTCATTGGCAACAGTTGTTTTCCTATTGCTTTTTTCAGCAAGCGCCACTGGGTTTGCTCTTTTCTGGCAGCTCCATGAAAACGGGTGGTGGGGTTTAGTCGTGTTTGGAACCATTTCAGTTGCATTAACCGCTGGATTTCAGATGTGGGTGCCCATTGCACATCACCCCAAGGACTGGGGAGTCCCTCTAATGCCATGGTTCCCTGCAGCTTCTATATTTCTCAACGTCTTCTTATTGAGTAGTCTGGATAAAAAATCCTATGAAAGATTCGGCATATGGAGTCTGATAGCCATCGTATTTTATGTTTTCTACGGCGTGCATTCTAGCCATGATGCCGAGGCAAGAATATCACAGCGAGAGGTAGATGGAGGAAGAGAAACAGTACAAGCTCCTCAGACCAAAGGGCTTGAATCAATTAAAACAGTTGGAGGTCAACTTCAAATAGAAATAATACAACTGTAATAGCCATCGTGCATGTCTGTAACTGAACTCCTGGAATGGAAAGGGCAGCTGAAAAAAAACTCTCTACATTTTATCAACTTTCCACAAACGAAGCCGCTTTGAATGTTATCTTATCTGAAAAATATCTTATCTGCTTTGGGAACTGTTCAAGAACACTAAAAACAAAAGTAATGTGACAGAAAGCCTATAATTTAACAAGCCCGAGATGTGTCAATAGTGTATTTTTCATATAGACAAAATCCTTGATTTTATTTGCCCGCACAAACACACCAGGTAAAATCTGAGAACACGGGAATATGAAAACGTGGTAATGACCCTACAAAATAAATATTGTCGCAAAGCTTAATTTTCGATGAGCTACTGTGATAACTTACGTCACCGGCCCAAGGCTGGTGGAATCACAAGTCTTTTGCTTCCTCTGTGTTTTCTGCACCTCGAATATATTGTAGTCTGGAACTCGCAGACGATAAGGTCGATTCACGTCTGCACAGTAATACATCATATAAAGCAGTTACCCGGGGCTGAAACCCTTGACTTTACAGCATCACAGCTGTCTCCGTTGATCTAAAAGTTGATTGAAAAATACTTAACCTAATTCTGATTTGAAATTATACATCCTCTCAGGAGACGTTCAAGCAATTTTAATTTTCATTTCTTATTTTGACAACTTCCAACCAGGAGGAAGGTATTGTACACGATTTTAATTTTAATTTCTTATTTTGACAAATTCCAACTAGAATGGAAGGTATAGTACACAGTACACGATTAAAGGTCTCCTGATATGATGTATAATTGCAAATCAGAATTAGGTTAAAAACTTATATTGTTTCAAGTTTTGGTTATTATATATATATATATATATATATATATATATATATATATATAATTTTGATTGAAAATTTTCAGAAATTGTTATATATATATATTTTAATTTTGATTGAATTTTTTTTAAAATGATTAGATATGCAAATTTAAGTAGTTAATATTTTTTAGTCTATTTTTTAATATGATTAGATTTTTTAAATTAAAATTTTATAAAGATTTATGTTACAAGATTGAAAATGACCAAAATTTAAAACAAAAAACAATTAGATATGATCATTTTTTAATATGGTTGGATTTTTGGTAAACATGATTTGAAAAATATAACCAGAAATAAAGAAAAAACTGTAAAACTTGCAGACTATTTTAGATTACTTCTTTTACTATTGCCCACAATAAAACATGTATAAAAATAATTTTAAAAGGTTTAGTAATTACACAAAACTCAAGACACATGATTTCATGGGATAAACTATTTTTAAGACAGAATTTACTTACTCCATCAAAGTGTGTATTAAATAAGGAGAAAGTGTACCATACAGTCAGTCCATTATTGGTTTACTGCTTTTTCATGATATCCTTTAAATGATAAATATTGTATATCCAACAAACATAATGTATCGAACAGTAAACTAATAATTAACTCAGTACATGATGCTTAATATTTACAAACTAAGATACAATTATTATTAATAGAAAGATTTCAAACTTGCACTTATCACTGTGTGCATCCAACCAAACCACACTGGTCAACAGAGAAAATTCAGACAAACAAATCAGATGTCATATTTCACATCATCTCTTCCACAGCCACATATTATCAACTTCTTTTTCTTGTAAACTCTTTCACCCAACCACAATAAATATGGTTATTATTTGTCAAATCATATGGGATGTGTCGAGAACAGATATAATGGAACAATCAACTACATGCCAAGCTAAAATTTGAAAGCAATTGAACTCTATTTGGAGATTGAAATAGCATAAGTTGAATGTCATCCAGCAGTACCGGGATGTTTAAAGTGACATTTTAATAATAAAACAACTGACTGACAGATTGAAGGTACAATGATTTCATTCTAGGTTTTGGCAATTATATTGGAAATTAATAACATAATTGTTGGTAAAATTACAATAATGAATTTAGCTCTTTCAAAAATCTCAATATAATTATTGGTTAAATCACAATTTTATTTAAATGGATTTAGCTTCCTCCAAAACTTTAAGACAATTCAAATATGTGATTTCAATACTAAATTTTTCAACTTTCTAAACTTCCAATAAAATTTTGAACAAAACTCGTAAAAAAAAAACAAAAAAAACTTGAACTTATATTTAAGTTACATATAGTAGAGAATGACCAAATTTTATTAAATTTTAAACAATCACAGTAATGTATGTTTACAGCATGAATGCACCTTTACCGCACTCAATTTATTCATTTGTTTGTACTCAAGCTATTCATTTGTCAGTACAGCATTTGGAATGGGAACTGAAAGTATATATTAAAGAAATACCTAAAGTCAAGGAAGGATCAAAGTGGGAATCTTTATGCTCTCAAGTTATTCATTTGTTAGTACGGCATTTGGAATGGGAACTGAAAGTAAAATTTAAAGGAAGACCCAAAGTCAAGGTAGGCTCAAAGTAGGAATCTATGAAAGTAGAATTGGTTTGAATAACCTCGTTATAACTTTATGCTCTCAAGTTGTTCATTTATTAGTACGGCATTTCAAATGGGAATTCAAAGTATTAAAGAATGAATTAAAGTCAAGGTATGAGCAATGTGGGAATCTAAGAAAATTAGAATTGCCTTTAATAACCTTGTTGTTGGATGGCACTTGCCTGATTATGTTACGAACATATAATATTATTTTATGTTTTTTTTTTTAATCTAATATATATAGATAGATATAGATTTATGTAATGGATTCAATAATACAAGTAAATATTTCATAACACTCTCATTTGATTGTAACGTACATTTAATCAATATAATAATAAATAATATATTTTGTTAGATCAATATAATAATAGATAATATCTTTTGTTAGATCAATATAATAATAAATATGGTGTAGTAATTTTTAATAGTGTTTAAAATAATATAAGTAAATATTTCATAATAGTTTTGTTGAATATATTTTATTATTTTATATTCTTCTTTTATATTAATTAAAATATGTATAATATTTAAGATTTAGGTTAGGAAATGGATTCAATAATACAAATAATAGGTTAGGAAATGGATTTAAGCTCTCATTTTTTGATGAGAGCTTAAATATCAATACAATTTAATAAATATTTGTTATATCAATATAATAGTAAATATTTGACTAATTTTATATAGTGTTTAAGATAATATAGGTAAATATTTTGTAATAGTTTTAAGTAATTTATACTATTATTTTATATAATTTTGTAAATAATATGTTTTCTTTTTACATTAAAATATGTATAATGTTTAATATTTATGTTGGAGAATGGATTCAATAATATAAGTAAATATGTTATAGTAGTTTCATTTGATTGGATTGTACATATCTTTGATTGGATTGTACATATCTTTTATTATATCAATATAGTAGTAAATGTCTCACAATATTTTCATATAGTGTTTAAGATAATATAAGTAAATATTTCAAAGTAGTTTTATTAGAATGTAGTGATTATTAGTTGTAAAAATATTTTTTTTCCTAAATATTTTTTCACTTAAAAATATATATATTTTTGAAATATTTATTATTTTTATTTTTTATATTGAATATAAACTTTATAAATAAAGAAATACTTAAAATTGAATGGAGTAAGAATTAAAATTAAGTCCACAATGAATACATTTTAGTTGAGAATTTTATAAAAGAAAAATAAAATTCTTTAAAATAATTTTAAAGTATAAAATAATTTCAAAGTATAATTGAAAATAAAGTTTTCACTTTGTATATGTCAAATCATAATTTTAAAATATTTTTAATTTTTTAATTTTTGAAATAGAAAATTTACATAATTCTTATAAATAAGATTAAATATTCTTCCATAATCTATTTCTTTATTTAGTAAAAAATCTTTTCATAAGATTTAGTTGATCCATTTATAATTTATGTTTTTTTTTCTTGTTTTGTTTTTTTCCAATTTATTAAAATATATAATTTTAATTTTTAAAATATGTAAATCCATAAATTTCAACCTTATTTATGAATTAACTGAAATATGTAAAAATTTTATTGACCTTAACTTCTTTAATTTTATTAGTCTCTTCTCTTTTATATATAACATTATATTTTATGATTCTCTTCCTTTTTTTATAACATTGTCCTTCACTCTAATAACAACTATACAAATTATGAGTCTCTTCCTTTATGTATAACATTATATTTTAAGTATATAGGGGATTTTATTTTTGGGATTAACTGCGTAGTGTAAGTCATTAATCTATGACCCATATTCATGAGTATTAGTCGCAACTGACCAATAATTCTCATGATTTGAATAGTCCACTTAGCACTCATTGCATCGGGTGATGTTCACAAGGGCCAACGAAATGAATCGCATAGCATCAATCATCACTTCCGGGGCTTGCACCCGGTAACCAGGACTTCCCAAGTGGTCACCCATCCCATGACGCCTCTGGCTCAAGCGCGCTTAACTGTGGATTTTCCCCCACAATCAAGCCCACTTAGCTTGCTACCCCATTTGCAAAACCTTAGCAAGTATTGTGCCTTATGAACTACCCAGTTAGAGCTCCCTTGACTCTTATTATTTA